>JAWKAU010000693.1:0-41550 GCA_033398695.1 Orobanche coerulescens
ATGAAGACACAAAGAGTTCTCAGGTTTTAAAAGAGAAGCATACGTTCTGTGGATTCTCAAAAAGAAACTACGAAAGAGATATGTCCCGACTACACACAATGCTTAGCTTTGTGGAATCTAAAAATTTCTGAACTCACGCAAGGAAAGCTAAGGGTCGAGGAGTACACAGATCGAGGAGTTTGAAAACTTATCCTTGTGATGTGAGAACTTGAAGAAAGTTTAAGAATTGCGGATGTCCTGCTTTCCTACGAGGTTTGAAACAAAAATATTGCTAATCTGGGTGGAACTCTACCCACTCTATTCCGACTTTGATACTTTATGCGGATTCTTTGCATAAAAAGCTCGAAAAATCAAAACAAAACAAAATCCTCTAAAACCCTAATTCCTCACCTCCAATACGGAAAATACCAACTTAAGCGCGAAGTTCTAGCTCAAGCTTCAAAAATCACACACACAACCAACCTGCATATTACCATTCCAAGCAACTCCTATCACACCAAAAGAAACAAGCCTATCTCAAAGTCCACCAGTTTCAAATGCTCAAGGATTTGGACACTATCAAAGTGCTTGTCCAAACCGTGAGGATTGTGACGATTACTTGAGAAGCCATAGCCGCCCGAGAGGAATTGCTAGTCAAGAAGAAAGAGTTGGAGACGTTTTTAACTTAGAAGTCGATTTAAGAAGAAGAAGAATGCGAGGCATAATGCGTCCCTAACTATGACACTTAACTCGCCCTTCGCATGTTACAAACGAAGGCGTCACCAAGTGACGGCAGAACAACGAGACTGAATTCCCTTCCACACGGCGTCGGCTCGGGAGATAAATGGTGTAGCTTGATCATTGACGGTGGAAGTTGTACAAACGTGGCATCAAGCGAGATGGTCTCAAACTCGGCTTGATCACCACGGCCCATCCTAAATCGTATGCACTCCATCAGGCCTCGATGATGGAAACAAGGTGAAAGTATCAAGGCAAGTGAAGGTCGGACTCACCATGGGTTCGACATGGCGAATGATATTACATGGCATGTACCACCGATGGACGCATGTCACGCTGGTTATTGGGAAGACCTTGGTTATTTGATCTGGACGCATTTCACATCGAGGGAGGAGTAACGAGTATGAGTTACGTGACAAAGGTAAAAAAATCGCTCTAAACCTATGTCACCTCAAGCTATCCTGATGATGAGTTCGAAAAGTCGAAGGACCGAAACTTACGATGTTTGCAAACGAGAAAGAATCGAACACGCCATTGACGATGGCGAACGTGTTTATTTGATGATGATCAAAGAGGTCCGAAATCTTGCCACCAAATCGCACCATGAGGAAGAGATAGATGCTCTATTACACGAAGTTTTCTGACGTATTCTCCAAGACTTGCCGGTAGGATTACCACCTATCCGCGGAATTGAACACCGATGATCTTATACCGGAGCTCCATTACCGAACAAAGCGGCGTATCGTTGTAATCCCGAAGAAACCAAAGAACTACAACGCCAAATCGATGAACCCATGAATCACGGATATGTCCGAGAAAGTTTAAGTCCGTGTGCGGTTCCGGCCTACTTGTACCAAAAAAGACGGAACTTGGGCGAATGTATTGACAAGAGAGTCAAATAACATCACCGCTCAAGTATCGCCTCATCCCGAGACTAGACGATATGGCCGGACGAGTTACATGGCTCGCCATATTTTCCAAAGTTGGATTTACGGAGCGGATACCATGAATCCGCATGCGAGAGGGAGACGAATGGAAGACGGCGTTTAAAACAAAGAATGGACTTTACTAATGGGTTGTGATGCCATTCGCCTCACGAACGCCCCGAGCACTTTTATGAGGTTAATGAACGAGATTCTTAAACCTTTCTTGGGAAAGTTTGTTGTCGATACTTAGACGACATTTTGATCTACAATGATTCAGAGGAGCATCTCAAACATTTATGTACGTATTTGAGACGCTAAGGGAACAAAACTTTATGGAAAACGGAGAAGTGTACTTTCCTAGTCGAGAGTCTTGTCTTTCTCGCTATGTTGTTTCGGGAAGACGGAGTTTTGGCCGACTCAAGAAAAGATCATGTAACTGCTGCAATCAAGTCGTACCCCAAAGACAATCACGAGGTACGATCATTTCATGGCCTCGCTTCTTTTTACCGACGATTCATATGGACTTTAGCACCATCTCCAAATCCGATCACTGAGTGTCTAAAAAAGGAACCTTTGATGGAACGAGGCGGCCCAAAAGGCTTTTGAAAATTTAAAGGGAAATTATGTGAAGCTACCGATTTTGACGTTACCCGATTTTTCACAACCGCTTGAGGTGGAATGCGACGCTAGCTGAGTTGGAATCGGGCGTGCTTATCCAAAGAGGCCGTCCCATCGCCTATTTTTCTAGAGAAACTAAGTGGCGCCCGAGTGAATTATTGTACTTATGACAAGGAGTTCTATGTTATCGGAGAGCACTCGATCATTGGAGTCATTATCTACGTTCAAACACTTCAGGCCGCACTCTGATCACGAGTCATAAAATACATCAACTGACAAAGTAAGCTAAGCCCGAGGCATGCAAAATGGGTGGAATTTTACAATCTTTTCACTTTTCATCCAAGTACAAAGACTAGAAGAGTAATATAGTGGCGGATGCACTATCGAGACTCGCATGCCTTACATCGCCGATGCTAGATGTTCGCTTGTTGGGGTTCTAGACTTTGAAAGATCATTACAATGACGATTTGACTTCTGGGAAATTTTTAACCGTCAGAAACAGCCCCGTATGAGGAATTTGTGTTACAGATGGCTTTCTTCAAGGGGGAATAATTATGTGTGCCGAGACATACAATTCGGGAATTGCTAGTTCGGGAGGCGCACTGGAGGAGGCTGCTAGCCGGTCACTGCCGACTCAAGACCGTAGAAGTGCTAAAAGAACACTTCTTTCGCCAAAGATGTATGGTGACGTAGCACAATTGATACGAATTACGTAAGTAATGCGTATAAACACAACGGAAGATTAACAAGTTTACAATATGGATAAAATTTACAAAGGTGGTGGACGAATTAAAGGGATTCGCCATGATATAGTAAGATGTAATGGAGTTTGGTGTGTTTTTATCGAACTAGACCTATAACTCGATAAAAGGGTAATCGCCTCAAGACCTTTTGAGAATTGATTAAAGTTAAAATCTCAAACTCGTCAACAATAATTCAAGGTTTGTCGAACTCGCTCAACGTATATTTCAAAGGAAATACAAAGTTTATTATGATTCTCGATGATTTACAAGTACAACGAACACTACTATATATAGTAGTTTCCAACCGAAAGAAAATACAACAAAACGAAAAAGGAAACTTCCTAACAACACCTAATCGGCCGAAAATCACAAGGAGATACCAAGCAATCTTGGTCTTTATTTCATGATGGTGACATGAGAGATTCTTGATGAAAGTCTTCACAAATCTTTCCTTTCAAGCTTCCAATTCGGCCGATCCCTACAAGATATGGGAGATAATGACATGAAGAAGAAAGTCTTCCTTCTATCTTCATGCTTCGGCCGTATGTGTACATGGTGGGAAGGAGAAGATAACTTCATTATCTTGTCAAGATATGAAGTCAAAACATGTCCCTTTCAAGCATGATATGGCCGATCCATCATGCTGACCGATCCCGTCGCCGAATTCCCACGCTATTCGATTCCATTAACAACGCAACTCCAATCCGCTTAACATTTTCTCCTAAGTATAACGATGCATGGCCATGCTAATTTGCATCATCATGGATGTCGATTTTTATCGGAGTTTCTTCGACCGAATATTAGATATCGTATCATTCTCCGTCTTTGAAAGGAATTGACCCCACCTCGCAATGCCATCGTCGCCAAGATAAGGTGAGAGATCACCTACGTTGAATGTCGCGTGTACTCCGTATTCGCCCGGAAGTTCGACTTTGTATGCGTTGTCGCTCACTTTTTCCACAATCTTGTACTGACCTTCGGCTCTCGGCATCAATTTGTTCTTCCGCTTGCTCTGTGAATCTTTCTTTTCTCAAATGTATCCAAACCAAGTCGCCAACATCAAATAATCTCGCTTTTTTATTTTTGTTCGACTTCCGCTTGTACATTTCATTCACTTCTTTAATCCGCTCCCCGTATCTTTCGTAACTTCATCATTGACTTGAGTTTTGCTTCGCCCTTTGTGAACCACCCCGTTGCTCGCAAGGGAATCAAGTCCAATGGCAAGTGCGGATTTAACCGTATACCACTTCAAAAAGGTGAGTGGGCCGTGGCATAACCGGTGATCGGTTGTATGCGACCAGATGAGCAAGTTTAACGCCCCAATCTTTCTCGAAGTTTTATTTACCAACCTCGTAATAATGCTCCTGTTCGATTAGTTACCTCGGTCTGTCTGTCGGTTTGCTGGGTGATGTGAAGTACCGAATAGAGTTTAGTACCGACTTTCCTCCATAAAGTATTCCGTATAACTCGTAAATTTGAATCTCGATCCGACACGATAGTTTTGAACTCCGTAAACGAACTATTTCCCCGGAAATACAAGTCCGCCACATTGCCAGATCATCGGTTTTGTGGCACGCGACAAAGTGAGCTATTTTCAAAAACGGTCGACGACCACCATGATCGAGTCCTTGCCTCGTTGAGTACGAGGTAAAGCCACAATAAAATCCATCGAGACATCCTCCCACGGTCGTAACGGTATCGGCAACGCATGTATGTACTGACTTGAACGAACTTTTCATCATATGACAAAGTTACGCATTTGCTCACGACAGCCGACGCCACCATACATCTTCGCCAAAAGAAATGTTCTTTAGCACTTCTACGCCTTGGTCGAGTCAAGTGACCTGCCAGTCCTCCTCCGTGCGCCTCCCGAACCAAGAATTCCCAATTGTATGTCTCGCACACATAGTTTATTCCCTTGAAGAGAAAGCCATCCTCAGAAACAAATTCCTCAGACGGCCGCTTTTAAAACGGTTAAAAATTTCCCCGAAGTCCAAATCGCCGTTGTAGTGATCTTTCAAAGTCTCGAACCCCAACAAACGAACATCTAGCATCGACAAGAGAAGGCATACCGCTCGATAGTGCATCCGCCACTACATTACTCTTCCCGCTCAGATTTGGATGAAAAGTGAAAAGATTGTAAAAATTCCACCCATTTTGCATGTCTCGGCTTAGCTTACTCGTCTCGCTGATGTATTTCAACGACTCGTGATCCGAATGTAGCACTAAATGTTTCGAACGCAGATAATGACTTCAATGATCGAGTGCTCTTACGATAGCATAGAACTCCTTGTCGTAAGTACAATAATTCACTGGCGCCACTTAACTTCTCCGAAAATAGGCAATGGGACGGCCTCTCCGAATAAGCACCGCCTCGATTCCAACTCCGCTTAGCGCCAGATTCTACCTCAAACGGTTGTGAAAATCGGCAACGCTAAAATCGGGCGCTTCACATAATTTTCCCTTTAAGTTTTCAAAAGCCTTTGGGCTGCTTGCTCCAAGCAAAGGTTCCTTTTCAGACACTTCGTGATCGGACCGATATAGTGCTAAAGTCCCGTATGAATCGCTTCGAAACGGTTGAGGCCATGAAATGACCGCATCTCGTGATTGTCTTTGGGGTCGCCACGACTTGATTGCCGCGATCTTCTCTTGGTCGCATCAAACTCCGCTTTTCGAAACAACATAGCCGAAAGACAAGACTCTCGACTAGGAAAGTACACTTCTCCCGCTTTCCATAAAGTTTTTGTTCCCTTAGTGTCTCAAACACGTACTCGCAAATGTTCGAGATGTTCTTCACTGACCGATCAGATCAAAATGTCGCCTAGGTACACGACAACAAACTTTCCCAAGAAAGGTTTAAGAACCTCGCTCATCAACCTCATAAAGGTGCTCGGGCGCAGGAGAGGCCGAATGGCATCACAACCCATTCGTAAAGTCCATTCTTCGCTTTTGAACGCCTGCTTTTCCATTCGTCTCCTCTCTCGCATGGATTTGATGGTATCCGCCTCCGTAAATCAACTTTGGAAAATATAACCGAGCCATGTAACTTCGCTCCAAAGATGTCGCCTAGTCTCGGATGGGAAACCGATACTTGACGGTGATGTTATTCACGGCTTTCATCACAATACACATTCGCCATGTTCCGCTTTTTTCGCACAAGTAGAACCGAACCGCATACGGACTTAAACTTTCTGACATATCCGCGATTCATGAGTTCATCAATTTGACGTTGTAGTTCTTGGTTTCTTCGATTACAACGATACGCCGCTTTGTTCGTAATAGAGCTCCCGTATAAGATCAACTGTGTTCAATCCCGCTGGATAGGTGGTAATCCCACCGCAAGTCTTCGAAATACGTCCAAAACTCGTAATAGTGCATCTATCTCCTCCTCATTTTGCGATTTGGTGGCAAGATTTCAGACCTCCTTGATCATCATCAAATAAACACGCTCGCCATCGCCAATGGCGTGTTCGACTTCTTTCTCGCTTGCAAACATCGTAAGTTTCGGTCTTTCGACTTTTTTCTAACTCATCGTCCGGATAGCTTGAGGTGACATAGGTTTAAGAACAATTTTACCTTTGTCACGTAGCTCATACTCATTACTCCTCCTCGATGTAGTACGTCCCGATCAAATAGCCAAGGTCTTCCTAATAACACGTGACATGCGTCCATCGTAGTACATCGCATGTAATGTCATCGCCATACGAACCCATGGTGAGTCCGACCTTCACTTGCCTTGATACCTTCACCTTGTTTCCATCATCGAGCCAATGGAGTGCATACGGCTTAGATGGGCCGTGTGACCAAGCCGAGTTTTGAAACCATCTCGCCGATGCCACGCTCGCATAACTTCCACCGCCAATGATCAAGCTACACCATTTCTCTCCGACACGACACTTCGTGGTGAAAGATTTGGTCTCGTTGTTCTTCGCCACTGGGCTGCCTTCGCTTGCAACATGCGAAGGACAAGGTTTGTGTCATAGTTCGGGCATCGTATGCCTCGCATTCTTCTTCTTCGCCGCCTTCTAAGTTAAAACGCCTCCAACTCTTCTTCTTCGCTAAGCATTCCTCTCGGGCGGCTAGGCTTCTCGTAGCGTCACAATCCTCCGATTCGGACAAGCACTTTGATAGTGTCCAAATCCTTGACATTTGAAACATCGGACTTTAGATAGGGTCGTCTCTTTTGGTGTGGTAGGGGTTTATGTAATGGAAGTAACTGACTGGCTTGTGGTGACAGTTTTGGAAACGAGCTAGAACTCACGCCAAAGTTGGTATTTCCGTATTTAGGTGGGAATTCGGGTTTAGAGAGTTTGGTTTTGTTTTGATTTTCCAACTTTATGCAAAGTCCGCATAAAGTATCAAGTCTAATAGGGGTAGAGTTCCACCAATTAGCAATATTTTTGTTCAAACCTCGTAGAAACGGGACATGCGCAATTCTTCGCTTTCAAGTTCTCCCATCAAGGATAAGTTTTCAAACTCCTCGATGTACTCCTCGACACTTAGCTTTCCTTGCGTGAGGTCAGAAATTTTTCGGTACAGACTTAGCTTGTGTGTAGCCGGGACATATCTTTTTCGTAGCTTCCTTTTTAGGGAATCCCACGAACGTATCTTCTCTTTTCCGGCACGACTTCTTTGCGTCTTCATTCGCTCAAACCAAAGGGAAGCTCCCTTTCCAAGTTTGAGAATCCCGTGATTTGCAACGTATCATTATTGAGCTCCTTGAACTCAAACATTCGTTCAATTTTTCTTTCCCACCCGCATAGACTTCAGATCGGTGCCGCCACGAACTCCTAAGTTCACGTCTTGTATTCATCCGCATGTCGTGGTGCATGCATGGTGTCATGTCCTCTTCATGCATGGATTCTGGGCTCTGTGCAAGCCACGAAGAACGCCACGTAGTTGTGCTACTTCTTCACCTGTGAATGCCATCTTCTTCGATGTCGGTGAACTCGTGAGACAAGTGTCTCGATACCACTTATGATACGATTACGTAAGTAATGCGATAAACACAACGGAAGATTAACAAGTTTACAATATGGATAAAATTTACAAAGGTGGTGGACGAATTAAAGGGGATTCGCCGTGATATAGTAAGATGTACGGAGTTTGGTGTGTTTTTATCAACTAGACCTATAACTCGATAAAAGGGTAATCGCTTCCCAAGACCTTTTGAGAATTGATTAAAGTTAAAATCTCAAACTCGTCAAACAATAACTAAGGTTTGTCGAACTCGCTCAACGATATTTCAAAGGAAATACAAAGTTTATTATGATTCTCGATGATTTACAAGTACAACGAACACTACTATATATAGTAGTTTCCAACCGAAAGAAAATACAACAAAACGAAAAAGGAAACTTCCTAACAACACCTAATCGGCCGAAAATCACAAGGAGATACCAAGCAATCTTGGTCTTTATTTCATGATGGTGACATGAGAGATTCTTGATGAAAGTCTTCACAAATCTTTCCTTTTGCAAGCTTCCAATTCGGCCGATCCCTACAAGATATGGGAGATAATGACATGAAGAAGAAAGTCTTCCTTCTATCTTCATGCTTCGCCGTATGTGTACATGGTGGGGAAGGAGAAGATAACTTCATTATCTTGTCAAGATATGAAGTCAAAACATGTCCCTTTCAAGATGATATGGCCGATCCATCATGCTTTCGACCGATCCCGCCGTCAATTCTACGTTACTCCGATTCCGATTAACAACGAACTCCAACCGCTTAACATTTTCTCCTAAGTATAACGATGCATGGCCATGCGAATTTGCATCATCATGGATGTCGATTTTTATCGAGTTTCTTCGATCGAATATTAGATATCGACAACAATCGTGGAGTAAATGCGCCACTTGTCACATGATGAAAAGTTCGCTCAAGTCGAGTACATACATGCCGCTGATGCACTGCTAAAAGTTCGCTCGATGGATTTTATTGTGGCTTTACCTCACTCAACGAGGCAAAGACTCGATCATGGTGGTCGCCGATCGCTTTTCAAAATGGCTCACTTTATCGCATGCCACAAAACCGATGATGCAAGCAATGTGGCGGACTTGTACTTCCTGAAGTAGTTCGCTTACACGGAGTTCCAAAACTATCGTGTCGGATCGAGATTCCAAATTTCGAGTTACTTCGAATACTTTATGGAGGAAAGTCGGTACTAAACTCCTATTCAAGACTTCACATCACCCACAAACCGACTGATGCACCGAGGTAACAAATCGAACCTTAGAGCATTATTGCGAGGGTTGGTAAATAAAACATGTATGATTGGGACGTTAAACTTGCTCATGCGAATTCGCATACAACCGATCACCCGGTTATGCCACGGCCCATTCGCCTTTGAAGTAGTATACGGATTAAATCCGCACTTGCCATTCGACTTGATTCCCTTGCCAAGCAACGAATTGGTTCACAAAGACGCTCAAGCAAAACTCAAATCAATGATGAAGTTACATGAAAAGATACGGAACGGATTAAAGAAGTGAATGAAATTTACAAACTAAGTCGAACAAAAATAAAAAGCGAGGTTATTTGAAGTTGGCGACTTAGTTTGGATACATTTGAGAAAAGAAAGATTCCTAAGCAAACTAAGAACAAATTGATGCCGAGAGCCGAGGGTCCTTACAAAATTGTGGAAAAGTGAACGACAACGCATACAAAGTCGAACTTCCGCGAATACGGAGTACACGCGACTTTCAACGTAGGTGATCTCGCCTTACCTTGACGACGATGGCATTACTAATTGAGGTCAATTCCTTTCAAAGAAGGAGGGAATGATACGATATCTAATATTCCAATCGAAGAAGCTCCAATAAAAATCGACGTCCACGACGATACGCATGGCCATGCATCATTATACTTGGGAGAAAAGAATACGGATCGAGTTACGTTGTTAATCGAATCGGAGTAACGTAAAATTCGACGACGGAACCGGTCCGAAAGCATGAAAATCGCCATATCATGCTTGAAAGGGACTCACTTGACTTCATATCTTGACAAGATAATGAAGTTATTTTCTCCTTCCCCACCATGACACAAACGGCAAACATAAAGATGGAGTGAAGATTTTCTTCTTCATGTCATTGTCTCTCATATCTTATTCACCTTAATAAGTCCAAAGAGGTTGATATCAATCTTCACAAAATCGCCCTCACTCCTTGGTAAAGATCGGCCGATTGGAAGCAAGTGCAAGGGATGATATTTTGTTCTACTTCATGTCACCATCAAAGACCAAGATTGCTTCATGTCTTATTCACCTAATAACACCAAGGTACTTGGTATCTCACCTTAGATTTTCGGCCGAAATGGAAGTTGCTAGGAAGTTTCATTTCTCGCTTTGTTGTATTTTCTTACGGTTGAGACGACTATATATAGTAGTGCTCGTTGTATTTGTAAATCATCTTGAATCTTGAATCATAATAAACCTTGTATTTCCTTTGAAATATACGCTGAACGAGTTCAACAAACTTTAGTTATTGTTTCGACGCTGCCTCGAGATTTTAACTTGATCAATTCTCAAAAGGTCTTGGGAAGAGATTACCTTTATCGAGTTATAGGTCTAGTTCGATAAAACACACCAAACTCCGTACATCATTCTACATCACGGCCGAATCCCATTAAATTCGCCCATCCCCTTTGTAATTTTGATCAATATTGTAAACGTGATAATCTCCTCGTCATTGTTTTATACGCATTACTTACGTAATTGTATCAAAATAAGAATACACTTGTGTTTTCTTGGTGAATGCTTTTCATCGAAACGTTGGTTATAATTCGACGTGTTTTCGAGTTTTAATCGAATCGATTCTCAATAGGTCTTGAGAAAAGATTATCTTATCAAACTATAGGTATAGTTTGATAAATCATTCATATTGTTCTTGTTTATGTGTTAATTGCCCTACTTTCGGTTATATCTTACGAGTGTTACACATATACGAGTGTTGTGAGGTAACAAAATATATCCGCTGCATTTTCCGGCGAATTTACGTTCATCTTAATACGTAATTCGTATCATCCAATGATCCCTCCTTTCAGGCCAAAAGAACCTCCCACTTTGGAGAATAATGATTTTAATGAACTAACTCTCCAAAGGAAGATAAAGAAACTATGTGTTGAGAATAAGTTCTCCTCACAAGAAGAGCAAGACTTTGCTGCTCTAGTTGTCCGAAGAAAGTATGGTCTTGTCCCTGTTAAGATAAGACCAATTGGAGCTAAGCCCATCAGACCTGCCAAGCAGCCTATCCGAAGAGGCAGAGGCAGAGGCAGATGATTTATATTCATTTTTGTACTTATAAAATTTTCTTTAAATGTTTTTAGACATGTATTTGTAAATCAATACAGAAATTTTATAACAGTCTTTTGAATGACAATTCCCAGTTATCTCAAAACAAGACTGATCTTAGTTTGTGTCTTGCACTCAAGTGCAGACTTGTTTATTTGAATAGTTTGCTTAAAGTTTTGCCATCATCAAAATAGGGGGAATTTGTTAGGAATACTTGGTAGATTTTGATGATGTCATTAATGTAATTCAAATACTTATTACTTGGCAAAAATGTAAGGAAGAACCAAATGAGTATCTTCCATAGGCCAAATTATGTTAAGTTTATTACTTGGCAAAATGTAAGGAATAACCAAATGAGTGTCTTCCATAGGCCAAAATAAGTTAGGCTCAAATCGGCTAAGTACAAATGTACAGCTGAGTTCATCAGAGAGGTACAAATGAGTCAAGTCGAGAAGCTCCGTCAACAAAAATTCATCAGAGATGTTTGACCAGACTGCAGCCAAGTAACCTGCATAAGTCATGTGATCAAAGTAGTCCTAAAACAACACTATCGAGAAGTCCGTAATGCAGAGAAGATGAATGTACATCAGCCAACTTGAGATCACCAAGTACTCCAAGTCCACGCCAAGATGCGTTGAAAAGTCAAATATTACGTAAAGTCAAATGCAAGCGTGAAGAGACATATCGAGAGATTCCCGCAAAGGATATGAATTAAATAATTCATTGAGGCCTACCACCGAAGACTTTAATCTTACTATATTCAAAAGATTCGTGCCTCACATCCAAAGTCTTCACAACGGTCGATCGATGGATTAAAATATGGGAATCCAAATTTGAAACGCTCGTAAAAGAATAAACAAAGAAGTCTTTCTCGAACTGACGGATTTGTTACAAGATTTGCAACGCTATGAAGAATGCTCAAGGATCAACACCTATAAATATCCGAAGATTTGAAGTTGAGCAACTACCGTGCGAACATAATCTCAAGCAATCAAAGCATTCAAAGCAATCTAAAAGCTAACTATAAGCATCGTGAAAAGAGCAAGCTTCTCAAAAGTTTATACTTGAAGAAGCTTTTAGTTGAGAGGACAAAACTCGTGTCTTTAATCGAGTTCGGGTACTTCATCGTTGAAGTTCAAGATCAGAAGGCATCCAAGGATATTGGATCAAGAGGTGCAAGGCAACAAGGGAGTTGCAACGGCAAGGATTTCCACCGGTTGGAAGTTGTAATTTGGTGAATCACCGTAATCTTTATCACCGGTTGACAATTATAGTGAATTCATCTCTAACGTTTGGAGAAAAGTGGATTAGTAGAGGATTACCCCACCCCCGAGACCACTATAATCGCCGCGTATTTTACTATTTTATATCATCATACTCTAACCGCGTATTCATTGTTAAGTGTTTCATTAGTTGTTTTGTATTCGCCATAAGTCGACTTCCGCACGTATTGAGAACAAATGACTCTAAGTCATTTGATATCTATCACCAAGAAACTTACTCTTCGTGAAAAGAGTTTAAGAGTTTCAATAAGTCTATTCACCCCCTCTCTAGACTTATTCATGGACGACTTGTGACCTACGCCTCAGAGTAACATCTTTGGTTCTACTAGTTCTTTTGATGTCTTGAGTTGAAGTGTGAACTTCGAGTCATTGTTCGACCGTTGTCATTCGATCATTGTTGTTCGATCATTGTTGTTTGATCGTTGTTACTCGATCATTGCTTTTTGATCGTTGTTGTTCCATCATTGTTATTTGATCATTGTTGTCCGATCATTGTTATTTGATCGTTGTTATTCGATCGTTGTTATTCGGTAGTTGTTGTTCGATCGGGTTGTCCGATCGTTGTTGCCTCGATTCAGATCGCCAAGAACCGCTGCTCACCGTTAGTCACCGCTTCGAGTGTGGCTAGGTGGGTCACCGAGCCGCATTGCGAGACGGTAGCCGAGATATTTGGGATCGAGGTTGCGTCTTTGCTCGAAAGGATACAGAGATGCCTAGTGTGGTTTTTGAGGATTTCACGTAGTCCGAATTGGTTGTGATTGTCCTTATGGATCATTTTGTGTTTATTTCCATTTTTTCTACTGCGTGTTTCCTTGTAATAGGTGCCTTGTGTTTTGGGATTATTCGATAATTGACTTGATTGTATTATCTGCTTGTTGATGCTTGTCACTCGTTGGTTTTACTATATCTCTACTTGTGGCGTTGAGTTGGTCGTTGTGGAGCGTGTTTCACGTCAGATATTCCTTCGCGTTGCTTGTAACGCTTCGCCGATGGGCGAAGTTACGCGCTTCTTGTGTATCTCGTTGATTTTTCCCTCGGATATTGCTTCTCCTATTTGTTTTAAGTTTCGGACGAAACTTCTTTTAAGGAGGGTAGTATGTAATATCCGCAATTTCGATTTCCTAATTTTCTTTTCAGTGGAATTCCATTTTGATGACTCACTCATGACCGTTTCGACATTCCGAGAATATTTAATTCTGCACTTTTGTCATTCGAGTTCGCTTTCGCATCGCTTCGCTGAGTTCCGTGTTCTTAAGCCGCTTTTCCGCACTTGAGTTCGATTCGTGCGAATCCCATCCGAAATCAAGAGTTTTGAGTTTCTCGTAACTTCATTTAATGTTATTATTCATGTTGCGAGCTTTGGATTGGTGTTTCGATCGTATCGTATTTCAGACGTTGCTATTTTCGTAATTTCCCAAAGTTTGGGGTAATTACTTTCCGTTGTCAAATTTCGAGCCTTCTGATGGTCGGAATCGTGTTCTCTTAGCGCTTGATTCCTCTTTGCGAGTATTTCAGAATCGTATCTTCGCTTTCATATTCGTGTTCGGTTTTGGGGTCGCCCAGCCGCCGGTTGGCCACGACGACCAGTCACGGCCGCACGTTGGGCTGTGGACCCGCCGCCGAGTTACGGCCGTAAGGTGCCTGATACGCCCTAAGGTGCTAGGCGTGTTCTAGACGCATGCCGCCACGGCCGTAAGGCGGATCGGGTACGGCCGTAAGGTGCCGGGCAAGATCCGACGAAGGCCGCCACGCCATAAGGCGGATTAGCTACGGCCGTACGTGGTCGGCAGTCAGCAAGATATGTATGATCGAGCATGATATCGTTTCGATACCCAACAAGTTACCAATACAGAATCGTTAGAATCGTGGTTGCGAAGCGGAAGTAAAAGTTCTCGAGCGGAAGCAAACGAAAGCAAAGAAATAACAATAATGGTTAGCACTTCGCAGCCGCACTTCGATATGCCTCTTCAATACAAAGAAGACTGATACCTCTTCAATATATCAAGACTTCGATACAGCCTCTTCAATACAAGAAGACTTTGATACGCATTAATCAATGGTACCTCGATTCAATGAGAGTCGATCGTGACGCTGGCACAACAATATTTGGGACACTACTAAGACGGGTACTTTGTACAAATGACAATCGACAATACTTCACCCGTACTTTGCACAAAGAACGGATTGTACTTTGGTATAGCAATAATGGATCAGATTTCCGACAAAGAACAATGGATACTAAATGATGAGGGCACTTCAAACCCTTAGAATTAATTACTATAATCCCCTAAGAATACTATTCTAAAGAAACATATTGAATTATTATAACAACTCAAGTTTCTATGATTAAGACTTAACAATTTTATTAACTAAAATTGCAAGAATGTATAAGTTAGAATTATAAGTATAATACTCAAGAAAATTCGAGCAACAACTCTGATTCTAGCATAAAGCCGAAATATGTTTTTGATTTCAAAAGGGTTGATTGCTTCCTCGTTACTCAAAGGTCTCCTTTTATAGGAGAGTACAAAACAAACTATATTATCCCTCACATATTAAACTAAGGAAATAAATGAAGTGTCCCTACTTTTAAGACAATGCAGGCGGCTACACATGGGGCTGAATTAAAAGGGAATAAACTAATACAACTTAACTATAAAGTAAATAAAGGAATCTTGAAAAGGTCTTGGTCTTCACAATTTCTCACGTTCACTTTGAAACTTCCACATGCTGAAGTCTCCTTTTCCAAGACAACACCAAACATCACCTTCCTTGAAGCTTCCTCATGCCTAAGTCTAATTTCCAAGCTAGGATGGATTTTCCTTAATCATCAAGTCGACCGTGGGTTGTTCATCCTTTTTTATAGAGTATTTCTCTTTTCGAGTTTTTATGATTTAACTCTCATTTTCGTGAAATACGACAAAGACGCCTCATGCCATTATTTAGGCAATATCCGGTCCGCCTCAAGCTTTTGTTTTTAGCTATATCTGGCTGCCCTCAAGCAAAGCTATATCTGGCTTAGATTTGAACAACTGTCGGGCCTTCTTAAATCTCAAGTAGATCCACCATTGCACACTACTAAACTTAGACATGATTTCCACTTCTAATTCGGGTGTTAAGGACGAGCTTGTCTTCTTCTTTTCTTCGACGTGAATTCTTCTAGGTTCATGGTCTTTATTCAAAGGTACTCCAAGCACTTCGGGTGAGGGTCTTCAAGAGAGGATTTGATCGAGGCCATACAAGAAATCTCTTGAGTAGGAACCGAGTTGTCTTCATAAGAGTTAATAATGTATAATAAGGTAACATGTGAGGAACGTGCATTAAGTTTATTTTGTGAGGTGGTGCTAGTGTCACTGCTCTCAACATTTCACCGGTTTGTTCTCTCAACTTCCTAGCACGTGCACGTGTGATAGACCAAGGGGTCCATGACGGTTCCAACTGCTCCTAACACTCTTGGTAGCACAACCGTGTTTGTATCATCCTCCTCTTGAGAAGGATCTGTCTCGCATCCGTGAGGTCACCCGCTTCAAACAAAGATAAATCAAACATTAAAAGTAGCAGATACATTGTATTCTCCTCGTAAGTCCAATTTATAAGCATTATTATTTATCCTCTCCAAGATCATGAAAGGACCGTCTCTCGTGGTAGCAATTTTGATCTCCTTTGACAGAAACCTTTCCTTCCTCATATGTATCCACACCTACCTCCGTGTTCAAGACCACTTCCTTTCTCCTCAGTTGGCGCGCCAACATACCGCTTAGTACGCCTTTCAATGTTAGCTCTTGCTTTCTCATGGAGTTGTTTAACTAGCTCGGCTTTCTTCTTCCCATCTCGTACTAATTCTTTCACCACAGCAAAGGCACAAGATCAAGTGGGGTCAAAGGGTTAAATCCATAAACAATTTCAAAAGGAGAAAATTGAGAAGCGTAATGCACTGTTCGATTATAAGCAAACTCAACATGTGGCAAACATTCTTCCCAAGTTTTAATGTTTGTTTTTATTATAACCCTTAACAATGTAGAAAGAGTTCTATTTACTACTTCGGTTTGCCCATCAACAGGTGACAAGTGGTAGAAAATAGAAGCTTTGGGCCTAATTTAGCCCATAAGGTTTTCCAAAATAACTTAGGAACTTAGCATCACGATCGTAAACTATAGTCCTAGGCATTCCATGTAAACGAACGATCTCTCTAAAGAAAAGATTAGCCACGTGAGATGCATCATCAGCTTTGTGGCAAGCTATGAAATGTGCGATCTTTGAAAACCTATCAACCACAAGAAATATAGAATCCCTCCCATACTGGTTTCTAGGCAATCCCAGCACGAAATCCATCGATATATCAGTCCAAGGAGTATTAGGAATGGGGAGTGGTGTGTACAAACCGTGGGGTTGAACTCGACTCTTAGCCATTTTACAATTGATACAAATACCACAAATACGAATGACATCTCGTTTCATACCCGCCAAGAGAAATGTTCTTGCAAAACATAAGGTTTTATCAATGCCAAAATGACCCATCAACCCTCCCCATGTGATTCGAGTAACAATAGTTCACGATAGAGCTAGTAGGTATGCATAACTTATTTTCTCTAGACAGTAAAACCATCACTCTTATAGTACTTATCTACCTGCACTTCTCACAAGTAATGAAAATTTCGCCAAAATCAATGTCTTTCTCAGACAAATTTTTAATCAATTCAAAACCAAGTATTTTCGAATCTAAAGCGCTAGAAGGTATACCTACGAGATAGAGCATCAAAGAACGACGCTCTATTTTCCCTGCTTGTACTTGATTACATATCGAACGCCTCTATGAATTCCATCCATCGAGCATGCCTTCTATTCAACTTTTGTTGCCCCTTCAGATGTTTCAAGGACTCGTGATCGCTGTGTATCACGAACTCTTTGGGCCATATAATGTTGCCAAGTTTCAAGTGCTTGAACCAAGGCATATAGTTCCTTGTCGTAAGTCGATAGTTCAAAAGCTCCTCCCAACTTCTCATTGAAGTAGGCAATGCCTACCTTCTTGCATCAAAACAGCTCCTATACCTGCTCCGATGCATCACACTCGATCTCAAAAGACTTAGCAAAATTCGGCAGGCTAGTAGTGGAGCGTTTGTCAGCTTTTCTTTCAAGGCCTTGAAGGCCGCCTCTTGTTCCCTGCTCCCACTTGAATCCCACATTCTTCTTGATTACCTCGGCCAAAGGGGCGGCTATGATTAAAGTTGGGTACAAACCGCGATAGAAGCTTGCTGCCGTGGAAGCTTCAGACTTCGCCACATTTTGGGGCTGTCCCAATCTCTAATTGCCCTCACTTTCTCTTCATCGACCGTATCCCCGGGAACTAACAACGAAACCAAGGAAAGCCAATTTCTCGTGCCAAAGTTGCATTTTTGAATGTTAGCAAACAAGTGTACCTTTCTAAGCACAAGCAACACGTCTTTCAAATGCTTGATATGTTCATTCAAACTTTTGCTATATATTAGATATCATCAAGTATACAACAACAAATTTCCCAATAAAAGCACGTAGAACATGATTCATTACCTCATAAATGTACTTGGTGCGTTAGTGAGCCCAAATAGCATAACTAACCACTCATACAAACCATGTTTAGTTTTAAACGCCGCTTTCCACTGCCTCCCTCTTTCATTCGAATCTGATGGTACCCACTTCTTAAATCAATTTTTGAAAACATTGTGGAACCATATAATTCATCTAACATGTCGTCAAGTCTAGGGATGGGATATCGATACTTCACCGTAATGTTGTTTATTGCACGGCAGTCTACGCACATCCTCCACGAGCCATCTTTCTTTGGTACTAGCAATACCGGAACTGCACAAGGACTCATACTCTCTCTCACATGTCCCTTTGCTAGTAGTTCATCCACTTGCCTTAGCATCTCATTAGTCTCTTCGGGTTACTTCGTATGCAGGACGGTTTGGTATTGATGATCCCGAACAAAGTCGACATAAAGGCTCGATGCCTCGAACGGGCGGCAATCCAGGTGGTGATACGAAGCCGACTACTCCAAGCAAAGAAAACGAAGTAAGAATTGACGTAAAACACCTCGACCGCACTACAACCTACTTAGGCGAGAAAACAGAAACGAGGCACGGAGTTACCTTGATAGTCGGAATTGGAATAACTTAAACAAAAGACAAGCAGCACCTTGGGGAGGGAAAAAGGATCAAGTGGCAACTAAACAATAAAACAATGTTCAGCTTTCTCTTACAAAAGCAGCAGGATTCTTGGCAAAAGGCGGCCACAAGAAGCAACTTCGAGACAAAGACCAGCCTTTTACTTTTGTCAACAAGTGACATGAGGAACCTTTTTATTATCTTTTCTTATTCTAAGCTCAGCTTGTATTAGTTTAATTTATCTTGTCAGGCTGCTTTTGCCTATAAATAGTGGCAGTAGAGTTGTAATGAAGAATAATTGAATGTTGAAGAAATAAGAACACTTTGTGTTTCCCTGGTGAATGCTTTTCATCGAAACCTGGTTTTTATTCGACGCGTTTCGAGTATTAATCTGATTGATTCTCAATAGGTCTTGAGGAGAAATCATTTTATCAAATTATAGGTCTAATTTGATAAAAACATCTGTTTATATCTTGTTTCGATATTCTGTTTGTTTTTCGATACAGTTGTATACTTGTCCGATAATTCGCATAAAGTGTCGTTCGATCCTTCGAACTTGTTTCCTGTTTTAAATTCGCTTCCTACCGAAACGTGCTGTTTCGAGTGTCGCTGTTTGGAGGTGGCCTGTTTCGAGTCATTTTCCAATTGGCCAAATTCCTATCTTGTTGCTGTATCAAATTACTGTCTTAATCACTCATCAGTATTGTTGCTGTAGCGAGCTGTTGTCACCAGTTCCCGACAGTTTCTTGTCGATAGCTTTCGCTCGTCAAAAAGTCTTCCGCTGTATCGATAGCGAATTCACATCACAAGAGAGAATTCGTATCATAAGTGGTATCGGAGACCAAGTTCTTGATCTTTGGCGCATGGATTTCAACGACGCCGATTTCTTGGCAAAACTTCGTGACGATCGCGTGACGCACTGCAACAACGCGACCAACATTGGCAATCGAGGCGTGGTGACTATGAACGACCCTCACGCCATGTCGAAGAGTTCAAGGTGAACGAACTTCCAGAGTTCGTCATGAACAGATCCTCAAGTTTACCCGAATGGGAACAAAAATTGATCGTATGTTCGAATTTAAAGACCTTGACGATGAGAAAAGGTGTAAGTATGCAATTCTAAAGTTGGGGAAAGGAGCTTCACTTTGGTACGAAGGAATTAAAACACGAAGAGCTCAAAAGGGAAAGAAAAGATCTGTCGTGGGATTCATTAAAAAGAAAACTTCGTAAAAGATATGTGCCAACATCACACCTTGTCCTTGTACAGAAGATTGCGTATCTCGTGCAAGGAAAGTTAAATGTCGTTGAATACATTGAGGAGTTTGAGAATCTAACCTTAATGGGAGAGATAGAGGAGAATGAGGAGCGTAAGATGTCGCGATTCTTGCGTAGCTTAAACCGAAGCATAGCCGACTCGGTGGAACTGTATCCATACGAGGACTTCGATACATTATGTGGGTTATGTGAAATTAGAAGCTCAAAACAGATGAAGATGTATAAACCCGAGTTTCCAAATAAGTTTGGAAACCCAAGCGCCGGATCTAGTTCACCGCTAAGGCAACCGTACCGACTCGCCTCGTTGCGAATCCCGCTAAGGCGATCGCACTCTACGCATCAAGGAGACGAGTTTGGCTAAAGTGAGATGTTTCAATGTCAAGGATTCGGACATTAACAAAAAGCATGTCCGAACAAACGATTGGTGACACTTAGAGAAGCCGTCACGATCCGAGACGAGTTGTTGGTTGAGGAAGAAAGACTGGTGACGATTTGATTTCGACATGAAGGATGAAGAAGGAGAAAATGCGAGACTTACGATGCTCCAAGCTATGACACGGCTTTAGTTCGCGAACGCTACAATCCAAAGTCAGATCAAATGATTCGGAACAATGAATCAAATATTTCACACGAAGTGTCAAGTTGGAAAGAAATGGTGTAGTTTGATCGTGGATGGAGGGAGTTGCACCAACGCCGCCTCCAATGTAGATGGTGACTAAACTCGGCTGACCACTACGGCTCACCCGAAACCTTACACTTTGCATTGGCTCGATGATGGGAGCAAAATAAGGGTGACTAAACAAGTGAGGATCGACTAGCCATGGGTTCATATGAAGACAACGTATTATGTGATGTACTCCCGATGGATGCATGCCATGTACCGTTGGGAAGACCATGGATGTTTGATAGGACGCTTTACACCGAGGAAGAAGAAATGAGTACGAGTTACGGATAAGGGCAAGAAGATTGTGCTTAAACCAATGTCACCTCAGGCTATTCACTCTATGAGTTCTAGTCGGAATGGAAAGCCAAAACTAGCCATGTTTGCTAGCGAACGAGATGTGGAACATGCTATTAAGGATGGCAATTATGTGTACGTGTTGGTTCTGAAGGAGACATGGAATGGTAACATGGTTGTACGAAACGAAGGATGGATGCCTTATTGCTCAAATTTGCGGATGTTTTTCCCGAAGAATTACCGTCGGGTTTGCCACCTATTCGTGGGATTGAACATCGATCGACTCTCAGACCGGTGTGTCGCTCCCTAACAAAGCTTCCTATAGATATAATCCCGAGGAGACAAAGGAATTACAAAACCAAATCAAGAACCGATGGATCGTGGATATGTTCGAGAAAGCCTAAGTCCTTGTGCGGTTCCTAGATATCGGGTTCAAGAAAGACGGATCCTCGGAGGATGTGTATTGACAATGAGCGGTGAACAATATAACCATCAAGTATCGATTTCCGATTCCGAGGCTTGATGACATGTTGACGAATTATACGGATCGCTGATCTTTTCAAAAGTTGATCTACGAAGTGGTTATCACCAGATTCAGATGCCTAAGGAGATGAGTGGAAGACAAACCTTCAAAACTAAACACGGCCGTATGAATGGACCGTTATGCCGCTCACCTTACAAATGCACCGAGTACTTTCATGCGCTTGATGAATGAGGTACTTAAGCCATTTTTAGGGAAATTTGTGGTTGTATACTTAGATGATATTTTGATCTACAAATGATCGTTGCAAGAACATTTCGAACACTTGAGGCAAGTCTTCGAAACCCTTAGAGACCGTAGTTGTATGGAAAAAGGTGAAGTGCTCATTTTTGGTCGAAAGTATAGTCTTTCTTGGCTATATTGTTTCAAGGATGGAGTGAAGGTCGATCAAGCGAAGATCGAAGCAATTAAGTCCTCGCGCTCCTACTACAGCTGACGGAGGTTAGATCGCTCCACCTGATCGGCTTGATTTTACCGAAGATTCATTCGAGACTTCAGCACTACTGCAAGCCCAATAACCGAATGTTTGAAGAAGGGCACGTTTAATTGTAGCAGGCCGCCAGAGTCATTTGCAAATTTGAAGGCGGTTGTGCGATGCACCAATTTTGGCATTACCTGATTTTTCGCAACCGTTTGAGGTAGAATGTGATGCTAGCCGAGTGGGCATTGGAGCGGTTCTCATTCAGGGAAAGCGACCTATTGCTTATTTTTCAAAGAAGTTAAACGGTGCTCGCCTCAATTATCAGACGTACGACAAGGAGTTTTATGCTATTGTGAGGGCTCTAGATCATCGAGTCACTATCTTCGACCAAAGCATTTCATCATACATTCGACCATGAATCCTTGAAGTACATTAACGGCAAAGACAAGTTAAGTCCTGTGCATGCGAAGTGGGTGGAATTCTTACAATCATTTCACTTCTCATCAAAGTATAAGGATGGCAAGAGCAATATTGTGGCGTATGCATTGTCTAGGCGTTATGCCTTACTCGCCACTCTTGATGTTCGCTTGCTTAGATTCGATACAGTAGAGGAGTATTACAAAGGTGATGCGGATTTTGGCGAGAGCTTCGCCCTGTGCAAACTTGGTCCGGTGTGAGAATTTTCGATACAGGAGGGCTTTCTTTTTAAGGGAAATCGTCTTTGTCTACCAAGGCACACGATTCGAGAATTGCTGGTTCGAGAGGCTCATGGGGGAGGTTTGGTCCACTTTGGTTCGGCCAAGACATCGATGTACTTAAAGAACATTTTTATTGGCCAAGGATGCAAGGGGATGTTAATAATATAATCTGAAATGTGTGACGTGCCATGTTGCGAAGAGTTCGCTCAAACCAGAGTCTACACACCTTTACCGATTCTGACAGCCGTGGGATGATGTCTCATGGATTTTATTGTTGCTTTGCCTCGAACCCAACGAGGTAAGGATGCGATCATGGTTGTTGTCGATCGCTTTTTCAAAGATGGCTCATTTTGTTCCTTGTCACAAAACCGATGACGCGAGTAATGTTGCCGACTGTATTTCCGAGAGGTGGTGCGACATACATGGAGTTCAAAACTATTGTTTCGGACCGACTCAAGTTTCTAAGCTACTTTTGGAACACATTATGGAGGAAGGTGGGAACCATTCTTTTGTTTAGTACTTCGCATCATCCTCAAACCGATGGACAAACCAAGTAACGAATCGAACACTGGAACGCTCATGCGAGGCTTGGTGAGCAAAACACAAAAGGATCGGGATCTCAAATCGCACATGCGGAGTTTGCTTATAATCGATCTCCTACTCATGCCACGGCACACTCTCCATTTGAAGTAGTTTACTGTTGAATCCTTACATGCCGCTAGATCTAATTCCACTACCAAGGGACGAATTGGTGCATAAGGATGCGGAGTCAAAACTAAAATCAATGATGAAATTACACGAACAGGTGCGGGATCGAATCAAGGAAATAAACGAGGCGTACAAAAGAAGTCGAATAAGCAAAGAAGGCCGAGACTATTCGAGGTAGGAGATTTAGTTTGGTTACATTTAAGGAAGGAACGATTCCCGAGTAAGCGTAAGAACAAGCTAATGCCACGAGCTGAGGGACCATTTAAAATAATTGCGAAGGTGAATGACAACGCTTACAAGTTGGAATTTCCGGGTGATTACGGAGTGCATGCTACTTTCAACATAGGTGATCTATCTCCTTACCTTGACGATGATGGGATTGCGAATTGAGGACAATTCCTTTTAAAGAAGGAGGGAATGATACGGCCGACTACCCAAGCGAAGAAAATGAAGTAAGAATTGACGTAAACACCTCGACCGCACTACAACCTACTTAGGCGAGAAAACAAAACGAGGCACTGAGTTACCTTGATAGTCGGAATTGGAATAACTTAAACCAAAGACAAGCAAGACTCGGGGAGGGAAAAAGGATCAAGTGGCAACTAAACAATAAAACAATGTTCAGCTTTCTCTTACAAAAGCAGCAGGATTCTTGGCAAAAGGCACCGTCAGAAGCAACTTGGAGACAAAGACCCATTTTTTACTTTTGTCAACAAGTGACATGAGGAACCTTTTTATTATCTTTTCTTATTCTAAGCTCACTTGTATTAGTTTAATTTATCTTGTCAGTCCGCTTTTGCCTATAAATAGTGGCAGAGAGTTGTAATGAAGAATAATTGAATGTTGAAGAAATAAGAACACTTTGTGTTTCCCTGGTGAATGCTTTTCATCGAAACCTGGTTTTTATTCGACGCGTTTCGAGTATTAATCTGATTGATTCTCAATAGGTCTTGAGGAGAAATCACTTTATCAAATTATAGGTCTAATTTGATAAAAACATCTGTTTATATCTTGTTTCGATATTCAGTTTGTTTTTCGATACAGTTGTATACTTGTCCGATATTTCGCATAAAGTGTCGTTCGATCCTTCGAACTTGTTTCCTGTTTTAAATTCGCTTCCTACCGAAACGTGCTGTTTCGAGTGTCGCTGTTTGGAGGTGGCCTGTTTCGAGTCATTTTGATACGAATCGGTCAACATCATCAAATACAAAAAAGAAGATTATCCGACCAAGCTTGGTTGAGTCGCAGGCATACATAAAATCCTCATGCAAAATACATGGACAAATTACCAATTCTCGCGCGCACGACGACTTCGTAGCAGTTTTAGTAATTTGCCCATAACTTTCTCGTCCGAAATCCGATTCAGGTGATTCAAGTGGCCATGGAAAGATAAGAAAGAGAGCTACAAATCTTATGAAGACCATAGGACCAAATTCGGACCCGCTGGATCCCAGAAATGACAAAACCGACAGCATCATATTTGGTCCAAGATCATGAAGTTATTCTCCTTCCCCACCATGATGACAAACGGCCAAAAACACAAGATTGGAAGAAGACTTTCATCCTTCATGTCGCTTCTCATGTCATAGTCACCCTAATAATTCCAAAGGGGCTTGATATCATAATCCACCATGATACCTCACGTAAGAAACATAAAGATTAGATGAAGACTTTCATCCTTCATGTCACTTTCACTCATGTCATAGTCACCCTACTAATTCCAAAGGGGCTTGATATCATAATCCTCCTTATCCGTCCTTGAAGAAGCTCGGCCGATTTGAAGCTTGCTAGGGAGGATTTTTGGTGTCGATTTTCTTCATGTCCCCATCACTTAATAAGTCCAATATGTCTTCATCAACATATAAATGGTCTTCTTCATGTCCCCATCACTTAATAAGTCCAAGATGTCTTCATCAACATAAAAATCCAAGATGCTTGGTATCTACTTGGAGATTTTCTACTAAATGGAAGTTGCTAGAAGTTTCGCTTTCTCGCTTTGTTGTATTTTCTTTCGGTTGGAAACTACTATATATAGTAGTACTTGTAACATTTGTAAAAATATTGAATCTTGAATGTAATAAACCTTGTATTTCTTTGAAATATACGTTGAACGAGTTCAACAAAACTTTAGTTATTATTTCGACGCGTCTCGAATTATAACTTGATCGATTCTCAATAGGTCTTGAGGAGAGATTATCTTTATCGAGTTATAGGTCTAATTCGTAAAACACATTCAAATCCATACACTACCCTACATCACGGCCGAAAACCGTATAAATTTCGCCACCACCTTGTACTTTTGATCGATATTTTGATACTTGTCCAAACGTAATAACCTTCCGTTGTATTTCATACGCTTTACGTACACTTACATACGTAATTCGTATCATAAGTGGTATCGGAGCCCAAGGTCATCTCCTTGGGCGATCAACTATATTCACCGAAGTTTTTTTGTTGAAGTATTTAGTCACCTTCTTGGGTTGTTCTTCACGGTTAGAAGAATTTTCGGATAACATTGGCTGATTAGCGCAATGAAGAAAACAAAGTTTCCCGTGGATTCGACCGTTGGATCATCACGAAATTTTGACAAAGGTAAGCCAACTCATTGAACTACAGTCTGAACGGTGGAGATCAGATTCTTTGATCATCTTCTTGGTTCATTCTTCACGGATTTCTTGGAAAATTTTCTGTCCGATTTCTTGTCAAGAACTATCTCTTGATTCTTGTTATGGAATTCTCCGAGCTCGATTTCTGATGACACTCCGTGACGCACTAAACGGCTTACCGGAGCGACGATGCAAGAAAGACGCAGAGACGATGCCAACGATATTGATTTCTTGGCCAAATTCCGCAAAGATACCGAATTTCACGGAGATAGTGATCCAAATGCGTGCATAGATTGGCTTCGTGCTTGTGAGGAGCACTCGACTTCAAGGCCGCCCGATCAACCGCCAAGCCACGGTAACAAAGCGCTCCGCGGTAGCACCGCCTGCCTCGTGGCAAAATCAAACACTGCTCACAACAACGTAAGCCAAAATCAAAGATTGGCAAAATTCACAAAATATTTCAATCGAAGGTTCAAACCATACCACCACTCGTTGTTCCCCACCACCAATCCTTCGACGCCCGCCAACCTTTGATCAAAGATTTTTTTCATCAAGAATTTCAAATAAGTTTTTTTGACGAAGACGATGTCCCTACCACCATTTTCAATGAAGTAGACGAGATGCACTTTCAACGGAGCAATTCAACGAAGAAGATGAGTTGAGCCGTGTCTCCCTAGTCGACGAACCTAGATCTTGCTACTTTGATCATGGGCCGCTTGGTTGTGTTGGTCAAATTGACCAAAACGGACCAAATTATTTTAGTAACGCGAAACAAGATCACGGCCTTATGCTTTCAAACGGCCAATATTGAAAATGAACTCTTTGTCACCGACGACTTTGATATGACAGAATTTCCTACGGCATTTTTGATGACAAAGAAGACGATGGTTGAGTCGAGCCTCTATCGAGCAAAGTGGGTCAGATGACTTTGTTGCGGTACGAAATGAGCTTAGTGGGTTAAATTTTGATGAGTCATTATTCAAGGAGACCGATAATATTAAAATGGAAAGTGGATCGGGTTATGATGGACCGCCAATATTTGATACGTAATCGATGACAAAGAGGAGCCGAATAATTTTGAAACGAGAGTTGGTCGATTGCGACGGACCGCCAACATTTGATGAGGAACCATTGATGAAGAGGACTCGCAATAAATTCAGTATTTGCCATTTTTGATGGTGAACCCGATATGGAATTATCTGTTTCCACTCGAGGAGGAACCCGATGTGGAGATAACTGCAGCCCCATTTCGTATATCCACTCATGTCATGATATCTCGTATTACTCCGGAGTAATTATTATTATTTTATTAATAATGATAGTTATTTTGTTGGTGATTCTCGAGGGGGCCCTACTACCTATCGCCTCAAGATTTTGGGCCATGTACGCACCGGACATCTTCGAGATCAAATACTTAGAGGCTTTAGTTAATTATCTTGGTGAAGGGAGTTCGAATTGAGGACAATTCCCTTTAAAGAGAGAGGGTATGATACGAATCGGTCAACATCATCAAATACAAAAAGAAGATTATCCGACCAAGCTTGGTTGAGTCGCAGCATACATAAAATCCTCATGCAAAATACATGGACAAATTACCAATTCTCGCGCGCACGACGTCTTCTTAGCTGTTTTAGTAATTTGCCCTTAAATTTCTCGTCCGAAATCCGATTCAGGTGATTCAAGTGGCTATGGAAAGCTAAGAAAGAGAGCTACAAATCTTATGAAGACCATAGGACCAAATTCGGACCCATTGATCCCAGAAATGACAAAACCGACAGCATCATATTTGGTCCAAGATCATGAAGTTATTCTCCTTCCCACCATGATGACAAACGGCCAAAAACACAAGATTGGAAGAAGACTTTCATCCTTCATGTCACTTTCCTCATGTCATAGTCACCCTAATAATTCCAAAGGGGCTTGATATCATAATCCACCATGATACCTCACGTAAGAAACATAAAGATTAGATGAAGACTTTCATCCTTCATGTCACTTTCCTCATGTCATAGTCACCCTAATAATTCCAAAGGGGCTTGATATCATAATCCTCCTAATCACTCCTTGAAGAAGCTCGCCGATTTGAAGCTTGCAAGGGAGGATATTTGGTGAAGATTTTCTTCATGTCCCCATCACTTAATAAGTCCAAGATGTCTTCATCAACATAAAAATGGTCTTCTTCATGTCCCCATCACTTAATAAGTCCAAGATGTCTTCATCAACATAAAAATCCAAGATGCTTGGTATCTACTTGGAGATTTTCGGCCGAAATGGAAGTTGCTAGGAAGTTTCGCTTTCTCGTTTTGTTGTATTTTTCTTTCGGTTGGAAACTACTATATATAGTAGTACTTGTAACATTTGTAAAAATCTTGAATCTTGAAAGTAATAAACCTTGTATTTCTTTGAAATATACGTTGAACGAGTTCAACAAAACTTTAGTTATTATTTCGACGCGTCTCGAATTATAACTTGATCGATTCTCAATAGGTCTTGAGGAGAGATTATCTTTATCGAGTTATAGGTCTAATTCGGTAAAACACATTCAAATCCATACACTACCCTACATCACGGCCGAAAACCGTATAAATTTCGGCCACCACCTTGTACTTTTGATCGATATTTTGATACTTGTCCAAACGTAATAACCTTCCGTTGTATTTCATACGCTTTACGTACACTTACATACGTAATTCGTATCACATTTTCCAATTGGCCAAATTCCTATCTTGTTGCTGTATCAAATTACTGTCTTAATCACTCATCAGTATTGTTGCTGTAGCGAGCTGTTGTCACCAGATCCCGACAGTTTCTTGTCGATAGCTTTCGCTCGTCAAAAAGTCTTCCGCTGTATCGATAGCGAATTCACATCACAAGAGAGAATTCGTATCAGGTGGGGTCTCCTCAGGGAACACGTCTTCAAACTCCCCGCAGAAAGAGATAATCAATGGGTCAAGAGTATCGAATTGATGGAATATTAAGCAATACATCACAAAATAGTAATAGAACCACGGGCCGCCTTGCAGCATGGCCCGCTTAACTTCACTAGCCCTACAAAGGGCGACGGCTCTTATCCCTTTAGGGACTGATGTGACTGCTTTCTTTTCCTTCTCCCTTTTTCGCTTTCTATCGTTGCTTGCTCTAATATCCTCCGATCTTCAAGGATTTGCTTAGAGGTCATAGGTGATAGGTTGAATTTCTTCTTCCCAAAAATGAAGGAATACTTGTTCGAAAACCCATCATGAGTAACTTTGCGGTCGATCGCCATGGCCTTCCTAAAAGGATCCGGTGGCATGCATAGGGGCGACGCCGCAAACTACTTCATCCTCATATCTACCTATTTTAAAAGGTACGGTGCATCTACTCACTACTTTCAGCTTCCTCAAAGATTATTCATCCACATCAACTTATATGGTTTAGGTGTCTTTCGGTTTTAAGTTCTAGTTTCGCACTAAGGTCAGACTAACGACATTGACACAACTACCCCGTCTATGATCATACTACGAGGTTTTCCATAATGTAGCACCTACACCAAACAAGTTCTCTCCGGATATCCTCATCTTCCACTACCTTAGCCGACAAGGACATTCTAAGCACTACATTAATCTTCCCTTCTAAGATTTCTTCATTACATTCTTCTATCTCTTCTCCACTATCCTCATCCTTAATCTCTTCTTCTCCCTCATTTTTCGCCGCTATTTCCGACTTAATGACTACAAACTTGCTTGTTTGGGCAAATAGCTATGTGACCTATACCTTGACACCTATAACATCATATCTCATGTGTCCTAGGTTGAGGTTTGGAACTTGAGGAAGGTTGGGGCTTAGTAGGCGGATTAGGGGCTGTTTGGACCCTAGTGACCGACGGGTTTGGGTCTTCTTTATGGTTAGTGGGCTGTCTCGATTTCCATGGGATACTAGGAGTGGGGGTCTTCCTAGTTTGACGCCTCCGAACTTGGGTTTCTATTTTCCTAGCCGTATGCACCATTTCTTCTAAGTCATGCATAGTCATGAGCTCTAATTGGTCTCTAATCTCAACATTAAGTCCGGCTAAGAACCTAGTCATGGTACTATTGTGGTCCTCCTCTATACGACATCTAATCAGTCTTGTTTCCATTTCCTTATAGTAATCGTCACCGATTTAGTCCCTTGCCTTAAAGTTTGGAGACTATACCTAAGGTCCCTCATGTAATAGCTAGGAACAAATCTTTCCTTCATCACTCGCCAGCTTCTTCCCATGTATTTACGGGTCTTTCCCCACGCCGATGCCTAAGTCAACTACATGATCCCATCATACAAGGGCATACCTGCTGAACTCTACAGGCTATCTTAACCTTCTTAAGATCTGAAAATTTTCGACACTCAAATTGTCCCCGACCTTCCTAACCCAATCAAAATAAGTTTCGGGATCAGATTTGCCATCAAAAGGTCGTATGCATAACTTAACACTACTTAAGTTATCATAAACCCGTACTCGATGATCTCAAGGTTCTTGGTCTATCCTAGGCTGTCTGTCATCCACATTCGGACTAGTCAATTCCGTATCATTACCACTTATGATACGAATTCTCCGTGGAGAGGCGGATACGATCGCTCGGAGTGTTTGTAAGTGTATATTAGAGTAAGGCTTTTATGTATTTGGTATTTCGAGTGTATGAATTTGGATGAAATATAAGATAAAAATAAAAATTTTGAACAAGAAGACTTGTACGATCAAGATGTAGGGTTTATCGAATTAGACCTATAACTCGACAAGGTGATTTCTTCCCAAGACCTATTGAGAATCAATCGGATTAATACTCGAAAACGCTGGCCGAATAAAAATCAAGTTTCTAAAAATCATTTACCAATGATAGAAACACAAAGTGTATTCTTTCACATTCAACATTCATAATACTATCTTATTACAAGGCTAATCAATGACTACTTATAGGAGGTGAAACCTTCTTACAACTAAGGAATCTAAAACAACAAGATCACATGATCTTTGAAATGAAAACAAAAAACCAAGTAAAGAAATCAAAAGCAAGATCAAATGATCTTGAAAAGGAAGACAAGAATCAAAATAAAACTATAAAAATAACAACATCAAATAATAGGGATAAAGAAAGAAAAAGAGACAAAAACAACACACAATGTGTATAAAGAAAATGGGTCGGCCGGCGGACACGGCCGTGTCGATGGACACGGCCGCGGCTGCATGTGCCATGTGCGGTAGGACTCGACAGTGTTCGACTGACACGGTCGTTCTGGTCGGCAGGCGTTTAGGCGCTTCTAGTCGACTAGGACTCGACCGTGTTCGTATGACACGGCCGGCCGGGTCGGGCAGACTTGCGACGCTTCCGAAGGGTGTGACCTTGGCCGTGTCCTCGGGACACGGCCGAGCTCGGCAGCCTTGGTCCTTTACGCCTTGTGTCCGTTTTCTCGCCTAAAATGTCGCCGCACGTGCACGACGCGCTGTAAGGCCATTTACGCGATCCTTGTTTCGCTTTTCTTTATTCGACTAGTCAATTCGTATCGCCACTCGCCCATTTAACATACCTTTCTTCAAACATTCCATTATCGGACTTGTAATTGTGCTAAAATCTCGAATAAATCTCCGGTAGAATGAAGCAAGTCCGTGGAACGACCTAACTTCCGTCACGGTCGTAGGAACCGGCCATGACTTAATTGCTTCGATCTTGGTTTGATCAACCGACACTCCGTCCTTCGAAACGATATAGCCAAGAAAGGCTATACTTTTGACTAAGAATGAGCACTTCTCTTTCTTCCCATAGAGCTTTCGGTCCCTAAGAGTCTCAAAGACTTGCCTTAAGTGCCCGAAATCTTCTTGCAACGATCGACTATAAATCAAAATGTCATCTAAATACACAAATACAAATTCCCCCCAAAACAGCTTAAGTACCTCATTCATCAAGCGCATGAAAGTACTCGGGGCATTTGTAAGACCTACTGTCATAACGGTTCATTCGCACAATCCATTTTTTGTTTTGAAGGCCGTCTTCCATTCATCACCTTCTCGCATACGAATTTTGATACGAAGCCGACTACTCCAAGCGAAGAAGATGAAGTAAGAATTGACGTAAAACACCTCGGCCGCACTACAACCTACCTAGGCGAGAAAACAGAAACGAGGCACGAAGTTACCTTGATAGTCGGAATTGGAGTAACTTAAACAAAAGACAAATAGCATCTTGGGGAGGGAAAAAGGATCAAGTGGCAACTAAACAAATAAAAGGATGTTCAGCTTTCTTGGCAAAAAGGGCGGTCACAAGAAACAACTCGAGACAAAGACCCAGCTTTTACTTTTGTCAACAAGTGACCTGAAGAACCTTTTATTATCCTTTCATTATTTTAAAGAACAGCTTGTAATAGTTTAAGTTATTTTGTCAGGCCACTTTTGCCTATAAATAGTGGCAGTAGAGTTGTAATGGAGGATTATGGAATGTTGAAGAATTAAGAACACTTTGTGTTTCCCCTGGTGAATGCTTTTCATCAAAACTTGGTTTTTATTCGACGCGTTTCGAATACTAATCTGATTGATTCTCAATAGGTCTTGAGGAGAAATCACTTTATCAAATTATAGGTCTAATTTGATAAAACAGCTATTTATACCTTGTTTCGATATTCTGTTTATTTTTCTATACAATTTTATACTTGTTCAATATTTCGTATAAAGTGTTGTTCGATCCTTCGAACGTGTTTCCTGTCTTAAATTCGCTTCCGAACGAAACGTGTTGTTTCGAGTCTTTCATTTGGACCAAATTCCTGTCTTGTGGCTGTATCGAATTACCGCCTTCATCACTCGTCAGTATTGTTGCTGTAGCGAGCTGTTGTCACCAGTTCCCGACAGTTCCTTGTCGATAGCCTTCCGTTCATCAAAAGCATTCCGCTGTATCGACACCGAATTCGCATCACAAGTGAGAATTCGTATCATAAGTGGTATCGGAGCGCCCAAGTTCTTGATCTTTGGCATTATGGATCTCAACGACGCTGATTTCTTGGCAAAACTTCGTGATGCATTGCGTGACATACCAGAACAACGCGACCAGCGTTGGCAACCTAGGCGTGGTGACTATGAACGACCCTCACGCCATGTCGAAGAGTTCAAGATGAACGAGCTTCCAGAGTTCGCTGGAGGGACCGACCCTGAAGTTTACCTGGAATGGGAAAGAAAAATTGATCGTATGTTCGAATTTAAAGACCTTGACGATGAGAAAAGGTGTAAGTATGCAATTCTCAAGTTGGGGAAAGGAGCTTCACTTTGGTACGAAGGAATTAAAACACGAAGAGCTCGTGCGGGGAAGGAAAAGATCCGTTCGTGGGATTCGTTAAAAAGAAAACTTCGTAAAAGATATGTGCCAACATCACACCGGTTATCCTTATACAGGAAGATTGCAGATCTCATACAAGGGAAGTTGAATGTCAGCGAATACATTGAGGAGTTTGAGAATCTAACCTTAATGGGAGAGATAGAGGAGAATGAAGAGCAGAAGATGTCGCGATTCTTGCGTGGCTTAAACCGAAGCATAGCTAACTCGGTGGAACTGTATCCATACGAGGACTTCGATACATTATGTGGGTTATGTGTGAAGTTAGAAGCTCAGAACAGGATGAAGTTGTACAAACATGAGTTTCCAAATAAATCGGGAAACCCAAGCGCGGATCTAGTTCAATGTTAAGGCAATCACCGACTTCTGCCTCGTTGCGATTCCCGCTAAGGCAATCGTGCCCTACGCATCAAGGAGACGAGTTTGGCTAAAGTGAGATGTTTCAAATGTCAAGGATTCGACATTATCAAAATGCTTGTCCAAACAAACGAGTGGTGACACCGAGAGAAGTCACACGATCCGAGATGAGTTGTTGGTTGAGGAAGAAAGGTCAGTGACATATTTGATTTCGACATAAAGGATGAGGAAGGAGAAGAATGCGAGACGACGATGCCCCAAGCTATGACACGACTTTAGTTCGCGAACGCTACAAGCCAAAGTCAGACGATTGATTCGAACAATAAATCAAATATTTCACACGAAGTGTCAAATCGAAAGAAATGGTGTAGTTTGATCGTTGAAGGAGGGAGTTGCACCAACGCCGCCTCCGAGATGGTGACTAAACTCGGGCTGACCACTACGGCTCACCCGAAACCTTACACTTTGCATTGGCTCGATGATGGGAGCAAAATAAGGGTAACTAAACAAGTGAGGATTGGACTAGCCATGGGTTCATATGAAGACAACGTATTATGTGATGTACTCCCAATTGATGCATGCCATGTACTGTTGGGGAGACTGATACGATATCTAATATTCCAGTCGAAGAAACTCCGATAAAAATCGACATCCATGATGATGCAAGTTCGCATGGCCATGCATCGTTATACTTAGGAGAAAATGTTAAACGGATTGGAGTTACGTTGTTAATCTAATCGAGTAACGAGAATTCGACGACGGATCGGTCCGAAAGCATGGTGGATCGCCATATCATGCTTGAAAGGGACATATCTTGACTTCATATCTTGACAAGATAATGAAGTTATCTTCTCCTTCCCCACCATGTACACAAACGGCCGAAAATGAAGATGGAGTGGAGACTTTCTTCTTCATGTCATTGTCACTCATTTCTTTATCATCCATAAAATTCCAAGGAGGAAGATATCTTTACATCTACACCAAATCCTTGAAGCATGCTCGGCCGAAATGAAGGAGGAATAATGTTTTGATTCTACTTCATGTCACCATCAAGACCAAAGGTTGCTTCATGTCTCTTTCATCTAATAACACCAAGATTGCTTGGTATCTCATTGAGATTTTCGGCTGATTAGGATGTGTTAGGAAGTTTCCTTTTTTTCGTTTTGTTGTATTTTCGTACGGTTGTAAACTACTATATATAGTAGTGTTCGTTGTACTTGTAATTCATCGAGAATCATAATAAACTTTGTATTTCCTTTGAAATATACGTTGAACGAGTTCGACAAACCTTGGTTATTGTTTCGACGAGTTTCGAGATTTTAACTTTGATCAATTCTCAAAAGGTCTTGGGAAGAGATTACCCTTTTATCGAGTTATAGGTCTAGTTCGATAAAAACACATCCAACTCCATATATCTTACTATATCACGGCCGAATCCCCTTTAATTCGTCCACCACCTTTGTAAATTTTATCCATATTGTAAACGTGATCATCTTCCGTTGTGTTTATACGCATTACTTACGTAATTCGTATCATAAGTGGTATCAGAGACACTTGTCTCACAGTTCTCGACATCACTAAAGAAGATGGCATTCACCGATGAAGAAGTAGCACAACTACGTGACGTTCTTCGTGGCTTGCCGGAGCCCAGAATCCATGCACGACGAGGACATGACACCATGCATGCACCACGACATGCGGATGAATACAAGACCAGCGAACTTCCTGAGTTCTTAGGCGGCACCGATCCCGAGGTTTATTTGGAGTGGGAAAGAAAAATTTAACGAATGTTTGAGTTCAAGGAGCTCAATGACGAGGTACGCTGCAAGTACGCGATTCTCAAACTTGGAAAGGAGCTTCCCTTTGGTTTGAGCGAATGAAGACGCAAAGAAGTCGTGTTTTAAAAGAGAAGATACGCTTGTGGGATTCCCTAAAAAGGAAACTACGAAAAGATATGTCCTGGCTACACACAAGCTAAGTCCAGACTCAAAATTTCGACCTCACGCAAGGAAAGCTAAGTGTCGAGGAGTACATCGAGGAGTTTGAAAACTTATCCTTGATGGGAGAACTTGAAGAAAGCGAAGAATTGCGCATGTCCCGCTTCCTACGAGGTTTGAACAAAAATATTGCTAATTCCGTGGAACTCTACCCCTATTCTCGACTTCGATACTTTATGCGGACTTTGCATAAAGTTGGAAAATCAAAACAAAACCAAACTCTCTAAACCCGAATTCCCACCTAAATACGGAAATACCAACTTTGGCGCGAGTTCTAGCTCGCTTCCAAAGCCTCGTCACCACAAGCCATCTGCTACTGCCATTCCAAAAACCCCTACCACACCAAAAGAGACGAGCCTATCTAAAGTCCGATGTTTCAAATGTCAAGGATTTGGACACTATCAAAGTGCTTGTCCGAATCGGAGGATTGTGACGTTACGAGAAGCCCTAGCCGCCCGAGAGGAATTATTAGCCGAAGAAGAAAGAGTTGGAGACGTTTTTAACTTAGAAGCTGACGAAGAAGAAGAATGCGAGGCATACGATGCCCCGAACTATGACACGAACCTTGTCCTTCGCATGTTGCAAACGATGGCAGCCCCGAGTGACGAAGAACAACGAGACCAAATCTTTCACACGAAGTGTCGTGTCGGAGAGAAATGGTGTAGCTTGATCATTGACGGTGGAAGTTGTACGAACGTGGCATCGAGCGAGATGGTCTCAAAACTCGGCTTGATCACCACGGCCCATCCTAAGCCGTATGCACTCCATTGGCTCGATGATGGAAACAAGGTGAAAGTATCAAGGCAAGTGAAGGTCGGACTCACCATGGGTTCGTATGGCGATGACATTACATGCGATGTACTACCGATGGACGCATGTCACGTGTTATTAGGAAGACCTTGGTTATTTGATCGGGACGTACTACATCGAGGGAGGAGTAATGAGTATGAGCTACGTGACAAAGGTAAAAAAATTGTTCTTAAACCTATGTCACCTCAAGCTATCCGGACGATGAGTTCGAAAAAAGTCGAAGGACCGAAACTTACGATGTTTGAAAACGATAAGGATGTCGAACACGCCATTGACGATGGCGAACGTGTTTATTTGTTGATGATCAAAGAGGTCCGAAATCTTGCCACAAAATCGCAACATGAGGAAGAGATAGACGTATTATTACACGAGTTTTCTGACGTATTTCCCGAAGACTTGCCGGTAGGATTACCACCTATCCGCTGGATCAACACCAGATTGATCTTATACCGAGCTCCATTACCGAACAAAGCGGCGACGTTGTAATCCCGAAGAAACAAAAGAACTACAACGTCAAATTGATGAACTCATGATCACGGATATGTCCGAGAAAGTCTAAGTCCGTGTGCGGTTCCGCTTCTACTTGTGCCAAAAAAGACGGAACATGGCGAATGTGTATTGACAAGAGAGCCGTGAATAACATCACCGTCAAGTATCGGTTTCCCATCCCGAGACTAGACGACATGCCGGACGAGTTACATGGCTCTGCTATATTTTCCAAAGTTGATTTACGGAGCGGTACCATCAAATCCGCATGCGAGAGGGAGACGAATGGAAAACGGCGTTTAAGACGAAGAATGGACTTTACGAATGGGTTGTGATGCCATTCGGCCTCACCAACGCCCGAGCACCTTTATGAGGTTGATGAACGAGGTTCTTAAACCTTTCTTGGGAAAGTTTGTTGTCGTGGTACTTAGACGACATTTTGATCTACAATGTCCGTAGAAGAACATCTCGAACATTTGCGGTACGTGTTTGAGACGCTAAGGGAATGTAAACTTTATGGAAAACGGAGAAGTGTACTTTCCTAGTCGAGAGTCTTGTCTTTCTCGCTATGTTGTTTCGAAGACGGAGTTTCGGCCGACCAAGAGAAGATCGCGGCAATCAAGTCGTGGCCGACCCCAAAGACAATCACGGAGGTACGGCCATTTCATGGCCTCGCTTCTTTTACCGACGATTCATACGGACTTTAGCACTATATCCATCCGATCACGAATGTCCAAAAGGGAACCTTTGCTTGGAACGAGACGGCCCAAAAGGCTTTTGAAAACTTAAAGGGAAAATTATGTGAAGCGCCGATTTTGACGTTGCCCGATTTTTCACAACCGCTTGAGGTAGAATGCGACGCTAGCGGAGTTGGAATCGGGCAAGTGCTTATTCGTAGAGGCCGTCCCATCGCCTATTTTTCTGAGAAGTTAAGTGGCGCCCGAGTGAATTATTGTACTTACGACAAGGAGTTCTATGCTATCGTAAGAGCACTCGATCATTGGAGTCATTATCTCATTTCAAACATTTCGCATCGCATTCGATCACGAGTCGCTGAAATACATCAACGGACAGAGTAAGCTAAGCCCGAGACATGCAAAATGGGTGGAATTTTTACAATCTTTTCACTTTTCATCCAAGTACAAAGACGGAAGAGTAATGTAGTGGCGATGCACTATCGAGACAGATGCCCATCACGATGCTAGATGTTCGCTTGTTGGGGTTCGAGACTTTGAAAGATCACTACAACGACGATTCGACTTCGGGAAATTTTTAACCGTTGTAAAACGGCCCCGCACGAGGAATTTGTTTTACAGATGGCTTTCTCTTCAAGGGGAATAAATTATGTGTGCCGAGACATACGATTCGGGAATTGCTGGTTCGGGAGGCGCACGAGGAGGACTAGCCGCCACTTCGGCTCGACTCAAGATCAGAGAAGTGCTAAAAGAACATTTCTTTTGGCCGAAGATGTATGGTGACGCCAGCACAATCGTGAGCAAATGCGTAACTTGTCACATGATGAAAAGTTCGCTCAAGTCGAGTACATACATGCCGCTGCCGATACCGCTACGACCGTGGGAGGATGTCTCGATGGATTTTATTGTGGCTTTACCTCGTACTCAACGAGGCAAAGACTCGATCATGGTGGTCGCCGACCGCTTTTCGAAAATGGCTCACTTTGTCGCGTGCCACAAACCGATGATGCAAGCAATGTGGCGGACTTGTATTTCCGGAAATAGTTCGCTTACACGGAGTTCCAAAACTATCGTGTCGGATCGAGATTCCAAATTTCGAGTTACTCGAATACTTTATGGAGGAAAGTCGGTACTAAACTCCTATTCAAGATTTCACATCACCCGCAAACCGACGGACAGACCGAGGTAACTAATCGAACCTTGGGAGCATTATTACGAGGGTTGGTAAATAAAACTCGTAAAGATTGGGACGTTAAACTTGCTCATGCCGAATTCGCATACAACCGATCACCCGGCTATGCCACGGCCCATTCACCTTTTGAAGTGGTATACGGATTAAATCCACACTTGCCATTAGACTTGATTCCCCGCCGAACAACGAATTGGTTCACAAGGACGCCAAGCAAAACTCAAATCCATGATAAAGTTACATGAAAAGATACGGAACGGATTAAAGAAGTGAATGAAATATACAAACTAAGTCGAACAAAAATAAAAAGGCGAGATTATTTGATGTTGGCGACTTGGTTTGATACATTTGAGAAAAGAAAGATTCCCAAGCAAACGGAAGAACAAATTGATGCCGAGAGCCGAGGGTCCGTACAAAATTGTGGAAAAGGTGAACGACAACGCATACAAAGTCGAACTTCCGGCGAATACGGAGTACACGCGACATTCAACGTAGGTGATCTCTCACCTTATCTTGACGACGATGGCATTGCGTAATTGAGGTCAATTCCTTTCAAAGACGGAGGGAATGATACGATATCTAATATTCCAATAAGAAACTCCGATAAAAATCGACATCCATGATGATGCAAGTTCGCATGGCCATGCATCGTTATACTTAGGAGAAAATGTTAAACGGATTGGAGTTACGTTGTTAATCGGAATCGAGTAACGAGAATTCGACGACGGATCGGGTCCCAAAGCATGGTGGATCGCCATATCATGCTTGAAAGGGACATATCTTGACTTCATATCTTGACAAGATAATGAAGTTATCTTCTCCTTCCCCACCATGTACACAAACGGCCGAAAATGAAGATGGAGTGGAGACTTTCTTCTTCATGTCATTGTCACTCATTTCTTTATCATCCATATAATTCCAAGGAGGAAGATATCTTTACATCTACACCAAATCCTTGAAGCATGCTCCGAAATGAAGGAGGAATAATGTTTTGATTCTACTTCATGTCACCATCAAGACCAAAGGTTGCTTCATGTCTCTTTCATCTAATAACACCAAGATTGCTTGGTATCTCATTGAGATTTTCGCCGATTAGATGTGTTAGGAAGTTTCCTTTTTTCGTTTTGTTGTATTTTCGTACGGTTGTAAACTACTATATATAGTAGTGTTCGTTGTACTTGTAATTCATCGAGAATCATAATAAACTTTGTATTTCCTTTGAAATATACGTTGAACGAGTTCGACAAACCTTGGTTATTGTTTCGACGAGTTTCGAGATTTTAACTTTGATCAATTCTCAAAAGGTCTTGGGAAGAGATTACCCTTTTATCGAGTTATAGGTCTAGTTCGATAAAAACACATCCAACTCCATATATCTTACTATATCACGGCCGAATCCCCTTTAATTCGTCCACCACCTTTGTAAATTTTATCCATATTGTAAACGTGATCATCTTCCGTTGTGTTTATACGCATTACTTACGTAATTCGTATCAGAGACCGTGGATGTTTGATAGGGACGTTTTACACCGAGGGAGAAGCAATGAGTACGAGTTACGGGATAAGGGCAAGAAGATTGTGCTTAAACCAATGTCACCGCAAGCTATTCACTCTATGAGTTCTAGTAGGAGTAAAAAACCAAAACTGGCCATGTTTGCTAGCGAACGGGAGGTGGAACATGCTATTAATGAGGGCAAATGCGTGTACTTATTGGTTTTGAAGGAGACACGGGATGGTAACATGGTTGTACGAATTGAAAGGATGGATGCCTTATTGCACGAATTTGCGGATGTTTTTCCCGAGGAATTACCGTCGGGTTTGCCACCTATTCGTGGATCAACATCAGATCGACCTCATATCGGGTGTGTCGCTCCCAAACAAAGCTGCCCATAGATGTAATCCCGAGGAGACAAAGGAATTACAAAACCAAATCGAAGAACTGATGGATCGTGGATATGTTCGAGAAAGCCTAAGTCCTTGTGCGGTTCCTAGATCGGGTTCAAGAAAGACGGATCCTGGAGGATGTGTATCGACAATGAGCGGTGAACAATATAACCATCAAGTATCGATTTCCGATTCCGAGGCTTGATGACATGTTGGACAAATTACACGGATCAGTGATCTTTTCAAAAGTTGATCTACGAAGTGGTTATCACCAAATTCGGATGCGGGAAGGAGATGAGTGGAAGACAGCCTTCAAAACAAAACACGGGTTGTATGAATGGACCGTTATGCCATTCGGTCTTACAAATGCACCGAGTACTTTCATGCGCTTGATGAATGAGGTACTTAAGCCATTTTTAGGGAAATTCGTGGTTGTATACTTAGATGATATTTTGATCTACAGCCGATCGTTGCAAGAACATTTCGAACACTTGAGGCAAGTCTTCGAAACCCTTAGGGACCAGAAGCTGTATGGAAAAAAGGAGAAGTGCTCATTCTCGGTCAAAAGTATAGTCTTTCTTGGCTATATTGTTTCAAAGAATGGAGTGTCGGTCGATCAAGCGAAGATCGAAGCAATTAAGTCCTGGCCGGTTCCCACTACAGTGACGGAGGTTAGATCGTTCCATGGACTAGCTTCATTTTACCGAAGATTCATTCGAGACTTCTGATACGAATTACGTAAGTAATACGTATAAAATACAACGGAAGATTAACAAGTATCAAAGTATCACTTGAAATTTACTAAGGGTGGCCAAATTTTAATGGAGTTCGGCCGTGAGGTAGTAGTGTGTACGGATTTGGATGTGTTTTATCGAAC
>JAWKAU010000694.1:0-7500 GCA_033398695.1 Orobanche coerulescens
TCATTTAAAGCTTTCGTTTAGTGACCGCTGAGGAGCCTTCTTTTATCGTATTTATATCATTTTTGACCCGAGTTTTCGAATGATCCTTTTAACAAGATTCTTCCGATGGGATCGAAGAGGGATCGAAGAGCAACCACCGTCGCTTTAGCACGTTAGTATTTTCCCAATCAGATAAATAACCATCCACAACATTTTTAGATGAATCAAGGGAGGGTTCAGATCTGCAATCCTCAAAGTCTCCCTTAATGGTCCCTTGATCCGAATCATCATCCGAAGATGATAGTTTAAAATTTTTTGGGAGCAAGGGGGGACTTTGGGAGTTCCCAGAACTTTCCCCTGATACACAATCAACAATCAACGCACAATCGATAACAGCTGAACCAACAGGACCCATTGTGGGAAAAAGGGAGTCAGGCGACATACCTTCCCCAGTAGAACGATCCAGCTTATCAGGGGCCAAAGATGGCCCGATTAGTTCGGCGTCCGCGAGCCCATTCGAGGAATTACACGTAGTCGAACGAAAAAATCCAAAATGACTGGAGGTAAAGTTGGGGTGGGATTAACAGAACAATCACCAGTCATTTTGGAGGGGAGGGGATCAACCAAGAAATCAACTACATCTATAGGGGGGGTGGGTTTAATACAATCTTGATTTTTTGGGGGAGGGGGTAAAACATGAACAGAAATTTTCTGATTATCAACAGTACACTTTTTTTTTCTACCATTTCTTCCTCAATTTGTAACAGGTCGAACATATTAGTAGTCTCAATTTGCGGCCTCTTGCCCTTGTCCACTACTATGATCCCCTGATCGGTCATAAGTTCAATGTCCTCCGTTTCAACATCACCTGCCCAATCAGTAACAACTTTTTTGGGGAGGGTAACGTTATTAATAAGAATTGTTCCCCTGGTCTCCGACTCCTTCGGGTTCGGGAGAGCCTTAAAGGCATTTTTCGACTTGCTCACCTGCCATACATCTTGCATTTCTGAGGGTCCTTCAACATTCTCCAAACACAACTTCGTAATACTAGTGGGTCCTTTATCACCAATAGGACCGGTTCTTTCACTATATTAGATTTTGCATTTTCTCGTGATAATTGAAGTTGTTTTACTCACCCGATTAAATTTAGGGAACTCTTTCGGTTTCAGCGATGGATTTTTAAAGTAGCACATATCTATATCATGCCCAATATGATGACAGTGAGAACAATATTTTGGGAGTTTTTCGTATTCAACCGAGTGGATTGACGAAACTCCATCACATTTAATAGCAATTTGATCAGAAGATGATTTTGTAAATTAACTTCAACACATACCCGAGCATAATTTAATCTAGTCCGATTAAGGGTTTGCGGATCCGGTTTCAAAAAGTTACCAATCAAATCAGACACCGCTTGTAATGCACGAATCGAACCATTGAATCGGTAAAGCTAAAATTTTCACCCAAATAGGGACAATGAGTTTGCCATGTTTAAAATTGAAAAAGGAGACCATTTAAACAGCCTCATCTGAACCCTAAAACATGAGATTCGCGGCCGAGCCACGCTTTGGTGTAGGCGCTTCGCTACCTGAGTAATCAAGACGTGTTTAGCATTAAGAAATCGAACCTTACACACACCAAATCCGCAATTTTCAAATGATTAGCTATAGCTTCGTTCGGGGTATGCCATATGAAAATTTACCTATTAGTGCATATTTATAAATAGCGTAAACATCATCACATTCTTGTTTAGTGAAAATAGTCATTGGATCTCTAGGCTGAATCAATGGAACCCAAACGGATCTTGATGAAGAACAATTGGCAACAATATTAGCAAAAGATTTAACAACACCGATAGTCGATTGACCGAAAATCCGGTATTTCCCCTTCTTCCACCCATCTTTATTTAAGTAAATAGGTTTAGCCACCTGAACATCCGGAACATGATATTTTAAAATACCACCGGCGATAACCGCCGCCTTATCCAATGCCTCCGGGCATAAATTAACCGGCTTGGGAGAAGGGGGAACAGAGCAGTAAGAAAGAGAACCCGGAGAACTTACCTGTACAGGAGCAACCAACGAGCCACCCCCGATCGCAACAAAGAATAGGGCCAGAATAGAACCGGGCACGCCTGCCGGACGCCCGAGCCACCAGGAAGAAAACCATCCACGGACCCTACAAGACCCGCGGCCGAAGGAACAACACCAACCGCCGATCTGGAGACACCAACACCCGAAGGAGGACCACCGACTGCAACACCGACCGGACCACCAGCGGGACCAGGAGCAGCGGCCGAGGATGAGAAGGGGAGCGCCGGAATAGGGAAACCAGCACCCGGAACCACCGGGAGAACGGGACCAGCTCCATGACGCGACTCCGACGCGGGGAAACTACCAGAAGCGACCACCGCCGGCGACACAGGAGAGGCGACAGCCGCCGCGAGAACCGAGAGAGGAGCGCTGACCTCCTGCAGAGAGACGGACGCACCGAACTGATGAAGAGGGAGAGAAGCGAGAGATGAGATTTCGCCTCTGCCAAAGTCTTGTGAAATGATGTTGGCTGGATTGTGGGGTAACACCTCACATGAGGTCCCGCTTTTAAAATTAAGAAAATCAGTAGATTCTATTTTTTTTTGACCGTTTGTCATGTGATTCGGGCCAGCTGTAGATGCAGATTTATCCCCACTACAAGTGGGTTTTGTTGTTTCAAGAAAAGGAACGTGAGTCGTCCCATTTGTCTGATCCGTTTTTGTGAATCAAGATCTGTGAGGGCGTATAAGGTCGATTCGCTTTTAAAAGAAACAGATCTGGAATTAGGGAGGGTTGATCGGGGTTTTCCCCATAAATGATTATTTTATCTCGCCATATGCAGATAAATTATGAAGACGCCGCACTAGGCGGCGGAGACGAAAAATATTAGCGAGGAAATCAATAAGTATGAAGATAATCTTAAAAATTCAAAAAGATGAAGAACACAAATGAAGAGTGTAGAGAGAAGGGAGAGAAAAATCTTAGAGACAAGCATATGACTACTTATCATGGCTTAATCGTGTTAGACTTATGATGATTTGGTTTGTGAATTAGTTCATACTTTTTTTTTTTTTTAAACGAAATTTATAAATCGGATCGTAAATGTGGGGACGAGGCCCACTACACGCCCAAAGAGATCGAGGAGGACGAGCCCTCTACACGCCCAAACTTAAAACATATGTAATTTAACGAAACGGCCCAAACAAAGAAAGGCCACAATCAAGTCTTTTTACTCCTAATATAAGGAAAGCTCATTTTATCAAGCCTAATCACCCAACAATTTTGCCTTTAAGATCACGGCCATCCGAACAAGAAAATCCCGACGATGACATCCTTGATTAGCCAAGATGTCGGCAACACCATTTGCTTCTCTATAAATGTGGGAGATGCGAATATTGGCCTTGGACATAAATTTTCGAATTTTCACAATCAAACTTTGGAGTTTCCAATGGCAATTGGCATTGTCATGAATGAGACGAATAGCAACTTTAGCATCCGTTTCCACCCAAATGTTGTCCCAATTTTTATCCAAACAAAGGTCGATTCCCTCCATATCGCATAAAGTTCCGCATAAGTGTTAGTTTGGTCCCCTAAAAATTCCGAGAAATAAAGCAACGGACCCCTAAATGGTTACGAATAATGCCACCCGACCCCGCACAACCCGGATTACCCTTGGCCGCATGGCTTAATCTTTGAGACAAGCATATGACTACCGCGTGATCAACCAGTAGCATTCCTTAAAGACGCCGGCAACGCATGAGCTAAGCCACAAGGGCTCATTCAAAACGTGCACGGCCGCCGTTCGCACGGCGCCGAACGCATGATTCGAGGTAAGCGGCGATTGAACACCTCTTACCTACTAAATATTCCGTATCCAAGAGATCGTACACCGCGCCATGGGCCAACATCTAAGGCACACAAATTGGGGCATTAAACGTGGAACACAACAGGTGGTTTGTGGTTCACCCAACACCGCATCCACAAAGGGGGAGCAGCACAAGGCGAAAAACTTGACACTTCAATCATTCAAATGCCTTCAAGATAGGTACTCAACACAGGAAACCAACAGCAGCCAAGACATGCTTGAGCCAATAACTGAAGAGGCATATATGAGACGGCGTCGTTGCCCGAGCAAGGATCCAACGTACTCATATAAACCAATCACCACTCACGCACCATACGTATACAATGCCCGAACACAAGGAAATATAAGCCATCACGAAACATAATATGTGCATCATGACAGAAAACAACAACTCACACCCAAGCATTGCCCCGATAGGCACGTAGGAAACAAATCACTAGCAGCACACATGATCATACCAGAACATGGTTTCGAATTCAAAAGAATTTCCAAAAAACCAATGATGCTCATTCTTAACCAACATTCGACTTGGCCGAATGCACCCATTACCGATACCCACAAGGAGCTTACAACAAAACATAGCATCCAATCGAGCTCACAATCAAGAAACTTGATTTTTATTTCACCGAAGCAACACCAACCGTCCGATAGGAACACACCATCTTTAAATATTAGGGACAAGGGACCAACAAACTTGAATATATCACTGAAGCAACACCAGCCATCCGATAGGAACAAGCCATCTTTAAATATTAGGGACAAGGGACCAATCAACCGACCGAGCATTTCAAGAGCAATGCTTCGACTCAAGAACATAGCACTCCACTCCGATGTCTTACCCAAACAAACGACCGCCTCACCGCGATCGCCCGACCACCAATTAGGTTATCGAACGCCCACGTACTGCACGTCATTTGCAAAGGCTACCCACCAAAGTAGCTCATCAAATCTTGTTCGCAACACCGCCAAAAAAGCCCACGAGCAAAAAGGGACCGCACTACCGAACCGACCGAGCATTTCATGTGAAATGCTTCGACTCATGAACATAGCACTCCACTCCGATGTCTTACCCAAACAAACGACCGCCTCACCGTGATCGCCCGACCACCAATTAGGTTATCGAACGCCCACGTGCACGTCATTTGCAAAGGCTACCCACCAAAGTAGCTCATCAAATCTTGTTCGCAACATTGCCAAAAAAGCCCACGAGCAAGGGACCGCACTACCGAACCCACGGAGCATTTCACTAGCAACGCATCAACTCAAAGAACATAGCTCTCCACTACAATGTTCTGCCCAAAGAAACGACCGCCTCACCGTGCTTGCCCGACCACCTAGGTTATCGAACTACACGTACCGCACGTCGCTCCTCAAAGCTACCCACCGGCAATAATCAAATCTCGGTCGAATAATTACTAGGTAATGCCCAGAAGCGATGGGGCACCGCTTTCCGAACCCACCGAGCAATTTCCGAACATACATCTAATCGCGAACATGGCGGCCCACTACGATGTTTTGCCCCATCCAGCGACAGCCTCACCATGCTCGTCCGACGACCCAATAGGTTATCAAACGCTCACGTACCGCACGTCGCTCACCGAGACGCCCACCCAAGCGGCTTACCAAACTCCCGCTCGAGACAATGCCGTAAAAGCCCACGAGCGGCGGAGGTTACCGCTCGACCGAACCAACCAACTCACTGACAAGATCTCAAATACAAAATCTAGCTTCTCTCTGCGATGTTTGCACAAGCAAGCAACACCCGCACCATGGTCGCCCGACTACCAGGTTGGTTATCGAACGCCCACGTTAGAGAATGCCGCTCGCCCACACTACCCACCGGAGCAAGTCGCCGGAATCTTGTTCTCGACACTGCCGGAAAACTTTCTTGTGTGTTTCTTTAGAGGGCGACTGCTGCACTCGGCCCTTGCAAGTTACTCGCAAGTAAGCAGCCAGCGCGCTGACACCCTCTCACACACCCTCCCCCCCTATAATAGGCTTAGAAGAATAATCCCTTGTGAGTGCAGTAGACATTGAAAGGCTGAGGAACCCACTCCGAATTTAAAGCCAATATAAGTTATTATAAATTAATTATTATATAAGTTTATATTGATAAAAAATATAACACATTATATTTACACAATAATAAGTTATTTATAATTTTATAAATATTAAATAAATAAAAAAACCCAAAAATTATTGAAAATATAAAAAAAAAATTAATAAATAAATCAAAATATGAATTAAAAATTACGAAAGATTAATTTTTACTTTTAAAATTTATTTTGTTTATTTTGTAATTATAAATAATTACTAAAATATTATTATTAATATAAAAATAACTAAATTACTTTTTAATTTAGTTAAAATTATGAAATAGTATGTTTTAAATGTATTTTTTTTATCTTAAAATAATAATTAATTGCTGCAAAATTATTAGTAATATATAAAAATAAATTATTTATTTTTAATTTAGTAAAAATTACGAAATAAATACTTAAAATAATAATTAATTGCCGCAAAATTATTAATAATATATAAAAATAAATTATTTATTTTTAATTTAGTCAAAATTACGAAATAGGAGTATTTATTTTTAAAATATATCTTTATTTAATAATTGTTGAAAATTATTTAATAATATATAAAAATAAATAATTTTTTTAATTTAGTTAAAACGGACGAGTGCAAGAGACATTGAAAGGCCGAGAACCCACTCCGCAATTGCGTTCTTGGAATGCAAAACTTTGGAAGGGCATAACTGCGTAGAAATGTCCGTTTTGGACGAATTTTTTTGATTTCGGTATCTCGACGAGATCTACGCAGCAAACCGCCTACGGCGGTTTGGCCTCGAATTTTCAAAAAAATGTGTTTTTCATATGTTAATTTGGTTTTTAAGTAAAATTATACGGTTTTAGATTTTCAAACTCTACATACCATCGATCCGAGATCAATTTTCCAAATTTCAAATTTGCACAACAATGCTCTTAACCTTAATTTTATGATGTGATTGGTCGATTTTGGAAAAGGCAAATTTCAAGTTACATCAACCCTATATATAAAAGTGTTCCTCTATCCACAAATCGCATATGTGGTGTAGTGGTTGAAACTTTTATTGTTTTGCATGAGGTAGGAGTTCAAATCCCCACAAGTACAACTTTTGTTTTTGGTATATATTGGAGTCTTTTCCACCCATGACACATAGAGAGAAAGTCTTTGGAGCCAATAACACATTTTTACCGAATTCGACTTTCATTTGTGCTTGTTGTACACACTCCTTGATGATAATAACATCTGAGACTCCGAGCCGGCACACAACCTATTAGACTTTATCTCCCGACAAAGTCGATATTCATTCTAGAATTTCATAAAGTGCACTATTGGCACTCAACGATCTCAAAAAGAGAAATTTTTACCGACTCACGGCATGCCTTCCCGACTTTCACCGTGCTTGTTGTACACTCCTTGATAATAATAACCATTGCGACTCCGAGCCGACGCACAACCCAACAATATTTTACCACACTTCATGTTGTGCTTGTGCACCGTCTCGAAGTAACCGTCGGGACTCCGAGCTGGCACAACACTAGATGCCTTGATCAACCCTAGATTGATAAAAAGACT
>JAWKAU010000694.1:15000-20000 GCA_033398695.1 Orobanche coerulescens
TACCGGGCGGTTTTATCACTTGTAAACAATAAAAGATGATCGAGTTCAAAACCGATTTGATCACCAATTCGCCCCTAAAGAAAGGAGGTGGTGATTCCACATAGCAATTTTATTTTGGATTTTAAGGATCACGTTGTGGAACATAGCAAAAGTCGGGTTACCTTTCCAAAGGGGAACCCCGAGATATTGGATAGGTAAGCAAGAAGATTCAAAACCCGTAATCGCCTTAACCAAAAGACTGTCTTCTACACCCGGGCTATGTATCACAAAAAGACTTTTGGACTTATTAATTTTCTGACCCGAAGTCCCTTCATAATGATAAAGACAATGGTTAAGAATTTGAAGATTAGTCTTGTTGGCTTTAATAAAAAGTAACATATCATCCGCATACGCCAAATGGGTAATCCGGATATTTTTCCGAATAATAAAAAACATACTCGGATTTTTAGAAAATGTGTCCTCAATGAGTCTAGAGAATCGGCCGCAAGGACGAATAAAAGAGAAGAGATCGGGTCCCCTTGGCGAAGGCCTCTACCACTTTTGAAATAACCCACCGGGGAGCCATTAATAATAATTGAAAACCAATGTGAGCAAACACATTGTTTAATAAGTGATATAGCACAAGGCGAGAAACCAAATAGCTCCAAAATTTTAAACAAAAAATCCCAATTCACCCTATCGTAGGCTTTCTCCATATCTAATTTAATAATGGTGTTAAGTTTAGACCGGGATATATCATGAGTCACCTCCAATGCCGTAAGAATATTGTCCGTAATGAGGCGATCTCTGATAAAAGCCGATTGAGAGGGGCTAATGATGCGAGGAAGAAGCCCACTTAGCCTTTTGCTCAAAAGTTTAGAAAGAATCTTGTAAGAAGTATTGCAAAGGCTAATGGGCCTAAAATCTTTCCAAGAATGAGGGGACGGAATTTTAGGAATTAATGATAGCGTCGTACAAGAATACGCTTGAGTTAATTCCGCCCCTTTAAAGAAATCAATAACCGCATCAAGAACATCAAATTGAATGATATCCCAACACACTTGATAGAATTTAGCATTAAAACCGTCTGGCCCGGCAACACTCCCACTATCCATGTCAAAAATCACACCTCTAACCTCTTCCAACGAAGGAATACCACAAATCATATTATTATCTACGAGGTCAATATTTTTAGGAATGATGTCAAGCCTCACATTCTCCCACTCGCAGTTCTCTTTGGTAAAGCAATTATCAAAATAATGGACCGCCGAGTTGGCAATATCCGTAGGTCCGAGAGATTAGTACCATTATCAACAATATTATGGATGAAGTTCATTTTTCTTTTCTTATTAACAAGATCATGAAAGAATTTGCTATTTCTCTCCTTCCAAAATCCACTTCGTTTGCGTTTTGTTTCCAAAACATTTCTTCAAGAGAAAGAGTCCAGATTAGATTCTCATTCATTTTACGAAGATATTCATTATTGACATCAAGGATCATTGTCAAAATTGTACTCCGCTTCGCCGCACGGTTTTGAGCCTCGCCACTTTAACAAAAACATTCCCAAACACACTCCTATTCCAGTCTTTAAGAGCAAGTTTAAGACGGGAAAGTTTTTTAGAAAGTTTGGAAAGACCAGTATATGGCATTGGAATGGACCAAGAATCTCTAACCACCTTCAAAAACTCGTGGTGTTTAGTCCACATATTTTGGAATCGGAAGAACGAGGGGTGTTTAATCCGAGAGGAGGAGAATTCACAAAGTAGAGCATGATGGTCCGAAGTGTGTCTAGGAATGTGCCTAACAACACAATTATTGAATTTATTATACCACTCGGAAGAGAAAAAAATACGATCCAACCTTTGCCAAATAGAATTACTATACCAAGTGAAAGGAGAACCCACATACCCTCCATCGGTGAGGTCGCATTCAAGGATAGCATCCCTAAATTTTTCCATCTCGGACGGGATAGGTGGGTTTTCCCCTCTTTTTTCACAAGGATGGAGGACGATATTGAAATCACCGCCCACCATCCACGGAGTGTGGACTTGACTAACTGAAATTAAATCCTCCCACAAATCCCGCCTCTCAATTTTCGTGTTCTTACCATACACAACTGAAAACAAGAAAGGGTCTGGGGAAGAATTATATGACTACTGGCAGGATCAACCAGGTAGCATTCCTTAAAGATGCCGGCAACGCATGAGCTAAGCCACAAGGGCTCATTCAAAACGTGCACTGTCGTCGTTCGCACGAAGCGCCGAACGCATGATTCGAGGTAAGCGGCGATTGAACACCTCTTACCTACTAAATATTCCGTATCCAAGAGATCGTACACCGCGCCATGGGCCAACATCTAAGGCACACAAATTGGGGCATTAAACGTGGAACACAACAGGTGGTTTGTGGTTCACCCAACACCGCATCCACAAAGGGGGAGCAGCACAAGGCGAAAAACTTGACACTTCAATCATTCAAATGCCTTCAAGATAGGTACTCAACACAGGAAACCAACAGCAGCCAAGACATGCTTGAGCCAATAACTGAAGAGGCATATATGAGACGGCGTCGTTGCCCGAGGAAGGATCCAACGTACTCATATAAACCAATCACCACTCACGCACCATACGTATACAATGCCCGAACACAAGGAATTATAAGCCATCACGAAACATAATATGTGCATCATGACAGCAAACAACAACTCACACCCAAGCATTGCCCCGATAGGCACGTAGTAAGCAAATCACTAGTAGCACACATGATCATACCAGAACATGATTTCGAATTCAAAAGAATTTCCAAAAACCAATGATGCTCATTCTTAACCAACATTCGACTTGGCCGAATGCACCCATTACCGATACCCACAAGGAGCTGACAACAAACATAGCATCCAATCGAGCTCACAATCAAGAAACTTGATTTTTATTTCACCGAAGCAACACCAACCGTCCGATAGGAACACACCATCTTTAAATATTAGGGACAAGGGACCAACAAACTTGAATATTTCACTGAAGCAACACCAGCCATCCGATAGGAACAAGCCATCTTTAAATATTAGGGACAAGGGACCAATCAACCGACCGAGCATTTCAAGAGCAATGCTTCGACTCAAGAACATAGCACTCCACTCCGATGTCTTACAAAAAAAAACGATCGCCTCTTCGTGTTCGCACGACTACCAATTAGTTTATCGAACGCCCACGTACTGCACGTCATTTGCAAAGGCTACCCACCAAAGTAGCTCATCAAATCTTGTTCGCAACACCGCCAAAAAAGCCCACGAGCAAAAAGGGACCGCACTACCGAACCGTCGGAGCTTTTCAAGCGCAATGCTTCACTCAAGAACATAGCACTCCACTCCGATGTCTTACCCAAACAAACGATCGCCTCACCATGCTCGCCGACCACCAATTAGGTTATCGAACGCCCACGTGCACGTCATTTGCAAAGGCTACCCACCGAAGTAGCTCATCAAATCTTGTTCGCAACATTGCCAAAAAGCCCACGAGCAAGGGACCGCACTACCAACCCACGGAGCATTTCACTAGCAACGCATCAACTCAAAGAACATAGCTCTCCACTACAATGTTCTCGCCTAAAGAAACGACCGCCTCACCGTGCTTGCCCGACCACCTAGGTTATCGAACTACACGCACTGCACGCCGCTCCTCGTGCTACCCACCGGCAGCTAATCAAATCTCGGTCGAATAATTACTAGGAAATGCCCACAAGCGATGGGGCACCGCTTTCGAACCCACCGAGCAATTTCCGAACATGCATCTAATCGCGTAACATGGCACCACTACGATGTTTTGCCCAACAAGCGACCGCCTCACCATGTTCGTCCGACGACCCAATAGGTTATCAAACGCTCACGTACTGCACGCCGCTCACCGAGACCGCCCACCCAAGCAACTTACCAAACTCCCGCTCAAACAATGCCGTAAAGCCCACGAGCGGCGGAGGTTACCGCCGACCGAACCAACCAACCAACTCACTGACAAAGATCTCAAATACAAAATCTAGCTTCTCTCTGCGATGTTTGCACAAACAAGCAACACCGCACCATGGTCGCCCGACTACTGTGTTGGTTATCGAACGCCCACGTTAGAGAATGCCGCCGCCCACACTACCCACCGGAGCAAGTCGCCGAATCTTGTTCTCGACAACTGTAGGAAAACTTTCTTGTGTGTTTCTTTAGAGGGCGGTCACGGCCCTTGGAAGTTACTCGCAAGTAAGCGGCCACCACGACACCCTCTCACACACCCTCCCCCTATAATAGGCTTAGAAGAATAATCCCTTGTGAGTGCAAGAGACATTGAAAGGCCGAGGAACCCACTCCGAATTTAAAGCCAATATAAGTTATTATAAATTAATTATTATATAAGTTTATATTGATAAAAATATAAAACATTATATTTACACAATAATAAGAAATTTATAATTTTATAAATATTAAATAAATAAAAAAAAATCAATAATTATTGAAAATATAAAAAAAATAATAAATAAATCAAAATATGAATTAAAAATTACGAAAGATTAATTTTTACTTTTAAAATTTATTTTGTTTATTTTATAATTATAAATAATTACTAAAATATTATTATTAATATAAAAATAACTAAATTACTTTTTAATTTAGTTAAAATTACGAAATAGTATGTTTTAAATGTATTTTTTTATCTTAAAATAATAATTAATTGTTTAAAATTATTAATAATATATAAAAATCAATTATTTATTTTTAATTTAGTTAAAATTACGAAATAAGAGTATTTATTTTTAAAATATATCTTTATTTAATAATGTTTGAAAAATATTTAATAATATATAAAAATAAATAATTTTTTTAATTTAGTTAAAACTGACGAGTGCGAGAGACATTGAAAGGCGGAGAACCCACTCCGCAATTGCGTTGCGGGAATGCAAAACTTTGGAAGGGCATAACTGCGTAGAAATATCCGTTTTGGACGATTTTTTTGATTTCTGTATCTCGACGAGATCTACGC
>JAWKAU010000694.1:27500-37500 GCA_033398695.1 Orobanche coerulescens
GAGGTTGATGGACGTCTCCGAGTCTACTTCAATCCAAACCGGCTGATGTTCCTGCCACGCAAAGATCAAGGCCTCTCCAAATCGCATAAAGCTCCGCAAAGACATTAGTTTTCCGCCTATGTATTCGTGAAAGCCAAAATAGGGCGGCGCGTAATCACGAGCAATACCCCCGACCGATTCCCCCGGTTTCCTTTCGAGGCGCCATCCGTATTAATTTTTACAATCCCGCCAAGGAAGTAACCAACGCACCACAAACAGCTTTGGGTGGTTTTTTAATACAATTACAAGTAATACAATAACCAAAGTTACATGGGCAAATTTTAATATATAAAAGGTCACTAATAAATGGAGCAGATTTCCGTAATGAAGGAGATATCGTCATGATGTCTTGATCGTGTTGAGATGATACCAGATGCGGAGCACACTCTTCGACTTGTAAATGGGATTCCTTTGACACGCTTGTCGCCCTCGAACACCACAAAACCACAAAATCAAAATGGGAATAAGGTGAAATATATGCATTTTACCAATTGCCTTGGTGAACCAATGTTTTAGTACAACTCCAACATCCTCTCGTGTCTAGCAAGGAAATCCCCGCAAGATTAGAGAAGTTAGTCCAAACAACCATAGCAAACGGGCCTTTTAAGAAAAGGTGGGTAGAATCTTCATCCTGGTTACGAAAAGAAAGGAATTGAGGTGATAATTCCTCTTTCCTAAGCCCATCCGTAGCCTGTGAGCCATTTGCGAAGAATCAGATCATGAAAATTGAAATAGTAGGGGTTAAAACAGATTCCAACAAAATTTTAAAATGTCATTACAATCGCCTTTTCCTAATCATAGACTGTACTTTTGAAAGAAAATTTACCATTAGGTGAAAGTTTTCAAAATGCCTATAGAAGAACCATGAGTTGGTAAAGACAATGTAATTGCCTACATCCTGGGGTACCAGATATGACCTTCGGCGGTCCCAATCCCGTCCGACCAAAGATTATGTAAAAGTAGGTTTGATCTAGTATTAGGTAAAAATTGAGAAAGTGGGCTGAAGTCACACCACCGGTCGTGCCAAAGAGACAAAGACCAACCAAGATCCCGTAAAATCCACTGTCCGCCACGTGTCTTATTTCACATAAGTTTTTCCAAATGGGAGAGTCATACGGGTTAGGTTTAATGACCATTGGGTGTAGTCTTTTGCAATATTTCCTTTTGAGAAAATTAGACCGTATATTGTCATTTGTTCTAAATCTCCACCAAAGTTTGATTTCGTGCTTTAATGATATCATTGAGGTCTCTACATCCAAGCCCTCCTCATCCGTAGGAAGCATGCCTCATGCCATGCGGCCCAGGTAGTTTCCTCTTAGTATCATTAGAGCCCCACAGAATCGATTGAAAATTCTTTCAAGAAGAGTAATGACATTTTTAGGAGGTTTCAGACTTGAAGACAGAAAAGGAATGGAGTTTAAAGTGGACTTTATCACTCAAGCCTCCCACCCGTAGTTAAGAGATGGTGGTTCCAAGTTTGAATTTTAGAAGAAATTTTAAAATGAGATCTCCGTACATGTCAAGGGTCGATTCCCTTTCCACAGTGGGGTACCAAGGTATTGGAAGGGAAGAGCCCGAACGGAATCCAGTGATCTGCTCCACCATTCTCTTAGCCGTGTTAGAAGGATTGTGCATGATGAAGTGGCTTTTATTACGCTTAATTTTAAGTCCTCAAACTTCTTGAAAATGGTCAAGTAGGTTTTGAAGAATACGAAGATTGTGGTCAAGCATTCAAGAAGAGAAGTAAATCATCAACAGAAGCCAAGTGGGTGATTTTCACACCTTTTCTCGATTTTGTAATACATACCCGGATTTTTGGCAAAAGTATCATCCATAAGTCAGATATGTAGTCAAGCAATCACAAAGAGCAAAGGAGACAAAGGGTCTCCTTGCCCGATGCCTCTCCTGCATTTGAAGAAGCCAACTGGATTTCCATTAACCAGAGTGGAAAACCAACAATTGTTGATACAGGAAGTAATAAGATTAATCCAATTTTCACTAAAACCGAATTGTCTCATAATTTGAAAAAGAAAATTCCAATTAAGTCTGTCATAAGCTTTCTCCATGTCTAACTTAATCAGAAGATTAGAGTTAGAGACAGATATATCTAGGGGTGAAAACGGATCGGATACGGGCGGATAGTGCTCTTCCCGTATCCTAACCCATATTTTTCTCTCGGATTCGGAGTCGGATACGGAAGGCCGGACACGGATACGATTCGGATTATTCGGATACTGGACACGGACGGATACAGATCGGATTCGGGCCGGATTCGAATAAATATAATCGGATAATACGTGTCATACAAAAATCGCTTGGAAGTTATTAAAGATATAAAAACTACCTACACAATATTTCATAAAAGTTCTAATGCAAATTATAGTAATTTTTTTAAAAATCGTTTCATAATAAGGTTCCCTCATTTTTACTTATTCAGTCTCTCCCATAAAAACCATAAGCTCCATACTTAGCAAAGACTAAAAAGTGGTAATTTAATTATTTTTAACAATTATTATAATATATATAATTGTCCCTCTATTTACTTGAATAGAACATTTCTTTTAAAATACATTTCATATGAAACAAATAGCTTATAAGTTAGTATTAAAGTGTTTGGCTAATACATTTCTTTTAAAAAAAATTCCAGAAAATAATTTTTTTTTTTCGAAATATAATTTATTTCCAGAAATTTTTTTTTTTATTTTTCGCAAAAAGTATTTTTTATTTTTTCAAAAAATATAAAAATCCTTAAACTAATTTTATTTTTTTCAAAAATATTTTTTATTTTTTTCAAGAAATAAAAATTTTCATAAATAATGTTTTTTTCGAAAAGATAATTTTTTTCCTAGAAAATATTTTTTTCAAAATAATATATTTTCCAAAAATACTTTTTTTTGAAAAAATATTTTTTCGAAAATAATATATTTTCCGTAAAATACTTTTTTTTGAAAAAATATTTTTTCTTGAAAGTTTGAAAATTTATTACATCAAGTCCAAAAGTGTTATATATATATATATATATATAATAAAGTATATTTAAGATTTAAAAATATGGATATCCATTTATTATCCAGACAGTATCCGAATTTATTATCCGCTTGGTATCCTGATAATATCCGATAAAATATGGGAAAACTTGATACGGCGATATCGCATTATCCGAATCCAACCCGTATCCGAATTCAACTATCCGATCCGTATCCGAATCCGACCGATACCTATTTTTATCCCGATTCGATCCCGATCGGATACGGCTCGGACGGCGGAAATATCCGCCCGCCACTCCCTAGATATATCATGACAGACTTCGGGCAAGAAGAATATTGTCGCGATAAGCCTCCCTTTGATAAAACCCAATCGGGAGTTGTGTAATATTTTAGAAGGATCAAGCCGAGCCTCAAACTCGAATTTTCAAATGATTTTATAAGTGGTGTTGCATGATCGATGGGTCCGAATTCCTTCCAAGTTGATGGGGAGGGATTTTTAGGATTAAAGAGATGGTAGTACATGAATAAGATAGTGGCATCGTAGATCCACCGAAGAATTCACATATCGCTCATAAACATCCTCGCCGATAATGTCCCAAAGATGTCCTAAAAAACAAGCATTAAAACCATCAGACTAACAACACTATTACCATCCATATTAAATACAAATTTTGCTTCACTTCCTCCAAAGAGGGTGTGCAACAAAGTTGATTATTAATATCCATAGTAATAATGTTGGGGATGATTTCGTGTTTGATAGGTTCCAGATCGGGTCATTTTCTCAAGGAATCGTAGAAATGAGAGGTAGCCGATTGCTGGATGAGAAGAGGATCAGAAATACAACTCCCCTGCTCCCAAATTTGGTGGATTTGAGTTTTAGCTCTTTTCTTTTTAACCATATCATGGAAAAATTTGGTATTCCTTTCACCTTCAGTAATCCATTTGAAATTGGTTTTTGCTTCCAAAATCCTCTTCTATGGACAACTTGAGGTAAAAATTTGCTCTATGTTTCTTAAAGTTTTCCAAATTAGTAGGAGTCGGTCGTTGTCAAACCGGGCCTCGCCAAGGCAAAGAAGTTCTTTGGCTTCCAACTTTAATAAAAATATTACCAAAAGTGTTCCTATTCCATTGTTTTAGAGTATATTTAAGTCTATTAAGTTTATTAATGTTTATACATACCTAAAGAATAAATAGGAACTGACCAGAGTTTGAAACTATTGAAAGAAATAAATGGTGTCTGTCCACATATTTTGAAATCTAAAAGAAGGTTTTGATTTATTAGCGGGTCGCTAAAGTATGTATCAAGGCATGGTGATCCGAATTAATTCTAGAGACATGCTTGATTAAAGAAGAGGGAAATAGATTTAACCATTCGCGGAAATTAACACTCTATCGAGTCTCTTCCAAATAAAATTACTATACTAAGTAAAGGGGGATCCGACAAATCCCCATCCTAAAGGTGACAATCAAGGAGAGATTCGTGAAATTCTTCCATTTCAGAGTTGATGGGGGTTGCCACGCCATAATTTTCATGTGGGTGAAGAATGACCTTAAAGTCTCCCCCCACAAGCCACGGTACACAAGTTGAAGACACCGGAAGAAGATCGGCCCAAAAATCGAGACCCTTGCGAAATTATTTTCACATGAAGCATTTGAATAGAATTTTTCAAAATAAGAATTTGACACGTATGATCACAGTAAAAGCCAAATATGATTATTAATATTAGCCACTACATTACTAAAGTTAAATAATCTACAATAGAAATGAGGATCTAACGAACTTTAGGTTCAATTAAGGCCATAATATTTAATTTATGTTCTTTGATTAAAGTCTTAACAATTCTCCTAGCTAAGGGCTACCAATACCACGAATATTCCAAATCATTGTACTAATCATTAATTATTTATTACGTCTAGTACTCCTACGAACTCGATCACGTTTAGAAGAATCTCTATCCATAACAACAATCATCACCGCGGTGGACTATCGACCGACTGAGCTTTTAAAGCCAAAATTAAATTTTCAAGTATTAATAAATGAACTCTCACGACCGAATGAGGACTATCATTAGTCTCAATGGAGTCGAGTCTGGAACGGAATGAGATGGGCTAAGATTTGAGCTACTAGCCGTAGAAGTTGAATTAATAATTATTTTCTCCAACTCGTTAACTGAATTCCGACCTCATGAAGTTTACTTTTAGATTTAAAGTTAACCAGTTGAGGCTTTTAATGGCCAAGGGGTTCCTCGAGAGGGGCGGTCGAGGTCACGGGGACATAGCCACGGTATCTCATTGTACTAGCGAGTAGTTTCTAAATCGGCAAAATATTCACTGATTTGATAGGATGAGGCACCCTCCATATTATCCGTATGGTAATTTTGTGGATATTAAAGGAGCAATATTATCATGAGTGATAACATGCTTCCCCTTGTCCAAATTAACATTATCAACATGACCAACATCTTCAACATCAATAATTATATCATCACCATTTTTATCGCGTAGTGATTTAAATTACATCTTCATTTAAAGGCCCCTCGCCTTCAAGATGTGAGAGGCCCGGGCCTCTATTTTTTTTTCGACATCGATCGCTTCATTAGCGCTTCTAAAACCATTACAACATCAGCCCCACGGCCTTATCAACTTTAGTGGCACCATCACTGCTTTTGTTTCAAAATTGGTTTTAAATGTTTATTTTTAATATAGCATTTATTTATATCATGACCAATATGTTGACAATGATCACAAAAAGAGGCAATCTTTCGTATTCAACAACAAGTTCCACTGAGGTATCATCACATTCGATAACCAATTTATGATGCACAATTTTAGCTAAATCAATTTGAACACAAATACGAGCATAATTGCACCGATTCCTCTTATAAGTTGCTTCATCCGCTGATAAATTTGCCAATGGAGTTACCAATTGTTTTTAGACAACGTTGATCATACCAATGAATAGGTAGTTGTAAAATTTTCACCTAAACCGAACTACCGTGGTTCATTTTTGAAATCAAAATCGAGTCCATTTCAAAATACGATCGGGAAACCACTTAATCATCACTTGGCCTTTAAGCCAAAGTTTGTTAAACATATCTTCGTTGTATAATGTTATCAATGCATGTCGGTTGTTCAAGTATCAATTTTACATGCCGAAACCTAATTGAGTAAGGGATGTTCGATTACCTCGTATTTTGGTACGCCATAGGAAAACTTGCCCACCAACGTGAATTTAAGCGCCGCAAAGAACCTCACACGCTCGGTTGGGAGAAGATAATTCTGTATTTCACCATTAGAATCAATCCCGCCAAAAATCTCATTCGCCTTCCACCACCCGAAGTTGCATCAAGATATGTTTTCGTGTCTTCGAGTTCACCACCAAGAATAGAAATGGGCAGAGATTCTCACCCTGACCGCCCACAAAGAAAAGCGGGCCCACGCTCGACCCGACCGATTAGAATTACTTGCAAAGAACCGGGTTAACAGAACTAAAACCGGTTTGACAGGTCGTTGCCGGGGAGGGATTTCCCTGCCTTCCATTGAATCCGCGTGGAACAAGACGTGGGGTAAACCCTTCGAGCCGAAGGTTTAAGAGGAAAAGCGACTTCCAAAGGAGACGGCGCCATGGAAGTCGACGCGATCGGGTTGACCGGTGATTTGATGACCATATCGAGAAGACCGCATCCGAAATTCAAGAAACACTCCAATTAATTTCAAATCGAGATCCATGTCCAGATGCCGCCGTGAGGAAGAAAGGTTACTTCCGCGGCTCGGGATTTTCCGGTTAACAGAGACGGAGCCTGCTGACTTCAAGCAACCGATTCCTACACAAATTATCATTATCCAGAGCATCGAATCACCCTTAGAATGTATATAGATGGCCGAATCGGGTTTAAATTGAAGTTAGAAGTTAAATCCATAGGATATTAGTGTATGAAATTATAGGAGATTCGCAAATTCGTGTGATTTGGTTGGAGAGGACGGTTCAGATGTTGATGGCCCGGGATCGCCATGAAAATTATTAAGGTCCGCCGCACACAAAGCGGCGGTGGAGGAAGAAACCGCCGTGAACGGCTATAATTATTCTCGCAACTGGCCACAAAGTCTAATAGAAAAAGGAGAAGTCTCACTGTAAGAGAAATAAAATTGTAGAGAGAAGGAGGAGAGAATTTTCTAGAGAGAGAGTTAACAATTGAATTAGTTCATGCGATCAACACCTCTTACCTACTAAATATTCCGTATCCAAGAGATCGTACACCGCGCCATGGGCCAACATCTAAGGCACACAAATCGGGGCATTAAACGTGGAACACAACAGTGGTTTGTGGTTCACCCAACACCACATCCACAAAGGGGGAGCAAGAAAAGGCGAAAACTTGACACTTCAATCATTCAAATGCCTTCAAGATAGGAAATCAACACAGAAACCAACAAGCACTCAAGACATGCTTGAGCCAATAATCAAGAGGCATATATGAGACGGCGCCGTTGCCCGAGCAAGGATCCAACGTACTCATATAAACCAATCACCACTCACGCACCATACGATACAATGCCCGAACACAAGGAATTATAAGCCATCACGAAACATAATATGTGCATCATGACAAGAAACAACAACTCACACCCAAGCATTGCCCGATAGGCACGTAGGAAACAAATCACTAGCAAGACACATGATCATACTGTAACATGGTTTCAATTCAAAAGAATTTCCAAAACCAATGATGCTCATTTCTAACCAACATTCGACTTCGCCGAATGCACCCATTACCGATACCCACAAGGAGTCGACAACAAAACATAGCATCCAATCGAGCTCACAATCAAGAAACTTGATTTTTATTTCACCGAAGCAACACCAACCGGCCGATAGAACACACCATCTTTAAATATTAGGGACAAGGGACCAACAAACTTGAATATTTCATCAAGCAACACCACCATCCGATAGAACAAGCCATATTTAAATATTAGGACAAGGGACTAATCAACCGACCGAGCATTTCAAGAGCAATGCTTCACTCAAGAACATAGCACTCCACTCTAATGTCTTACCCAAACAAACGATCGCTTCTCACCGTGATCGCCCGACCACCAATTAGGTTATCGAACGCCCACGCACTGCACGTCATTTGCAAAGGCTACCCACCAAAGTAGCTCATCAAATCTTGTTCGCAACACCGCCAAAAAAGCCCACGAGCAAAAAGGGACCGCACTATCGAACCGACGAGCATTTCAAGAGCAATGCTTCGACTCAAGAACATAGCACTCCACTCCGATGTCTTACCCAAACAAACGACCGCTTCACCATGCTCGCCCGACCACCAATTAGGTTATCGAACGCCCACGCACGCACGTCATTTGCAAAGGCTACCCACCGAAGTAGCTCACCAAATCTTGTTCGCAACATTGCCAAAAAGCCCACGAGCAAGGGACCGCACTACCGAACCCACGGAGCATTTCACTAGCAACGCATCAACTCAAAGAACATAGCTTCACTACAATGTTCTCGCCTAAAGAAACGGCCCGACCACCTAGGTTATCGAACTACACGCACTGCACGCCGCTTCCTCAGCTACCCACCGGGGCCCAATCAAATCTTGGCCGAATAATTACTAGGAAATGCCCACAAGCGATGGGGCACCGCTTTACCAACCCACCGAGCAATTTCCGAACATGCATCTAATCGCAACATGGCAGCCCACTACGATGTTTTGCCCCAACAAGCGACCGCCTCACCATGCTCGTCCGACGACCCAATAGGTTATCAAACGCTCACGTACGGCACGTCGCCACCGAGACTACCCACCCAAGCAAACTTACCAAACTCCCGCTCGAGACAATGCTGTAAAAGCCCACGAGCGGCGGAGGTTACCGCCGACCAACCAACCAACCAACTCACTTGACAAAGATCTCAAATACAAAATCTAGCTTCTCTATCGCGATGTTTGCACAAGCAAGCAACACTCGCACCATGGTCGCCCGACTACTGTGTTGGTTATCGAACGCCCACGTTAGAGAATGCCGCCGCCCACACTACCCACCGAGCAAGTCGCCTAATCTTGTTCTCGACACCGCCAAAACTTTCGTGTTTCTTTAGAGGCGCCGCCGCACTCGGCCCTTGGAAGTTACTCGCAAGTAAGCAACACACTGACACCTCTCACACACCCTCCCCTATAATAGCTTAGAAGAATAATCCTCAGGAGTGCAGAGATATCAAAGGCCGAGGAACCCACTCCGATTTAAAGCCAATATAAGTTATTATAAATTAATTATTATATAAGTTTATATTGATAAAAATATAAAATATTATATTTACACAATAATAAGAAATTTATAATTTTATAAATATTAAATAAATAAAAAAAAATCAATAATTATTGAAAATATAAAAAAAATAATAAATAAATCAAAATATGAATTAAAAATTACGAAAGATTAATTTTTACTTTTAAAATTTATTTTGTTTATTTTATAATTATAAATAATTACTAAAATATTATTATTAATATAAAAATAACTAAATTACTTTTTAATTTAGTTAAAATTACGAAATAGTATGTTTTAAATGTATTTTTTTATCTTAAAATAATAATTAATTGCTGCAAAATTATTAATAATATATAAAAATCAATTATTTATTTTTAATTTAGTCAAAATTACAATTTAAGAGTATTTATTTTTTAAAATATATCTTTATTTAATAATTGTTGAAAATTATTTAATAATATATAAAAATAAATAATTTTTTTTAATTTAGTTAAAACAGACGAGTAAGAGACATTGAAAGGTCGAGAACCCACTCCGCAATTGCGCTATGAATGCAAAACTTTGGAAGGGCATAACTTTGCGTGAAATGTCCGTTGACGAATTTTTTTGATTTCGGTATCTCGACGAGATCTACGCACCGCAAACCGTATACTACGGTTTCGCCCTCAAACTTTTCAAAAAAAATGTGTTTTTCATATGTT
>JAWKAU010000695.1:0-41270 GCA_033398695.1 Orobanche coerulescens
ATGTATATATGTGTGTGATTTGCTCACTTCGGGAGGGTCCGACGGGGCCTCGGACGAATCTGTGATTTTGCTTCTCATTCACGAGCTTGTTTGGATAGCCAGTCCGGGAGGGTCCGTAGAGGCCTCGGATGGGACCAGTAGTTTAGCCCCAGTCCTAAGCGAGTCATGTGCGTGATTTTTAACTATGGCCAATCTGGGAGGATCCGTAGAGGCCTCGGATGGGACCAGTGATTTAGCCCCGGTCCTAGGCGATTTTGAACTGTGATTATTGACTGTTTATTTTTCGGGAAAAGACATGTCTTGATTTTGATTTTTTTAAACGGTTTGATGCATGTGCTATGAAATGTATAAGCGAATGGTTTGTCTTGATTACTTGTACTAGCATAATCGCTAACCCCTTTGGGGACCCGCTTGGGAAAATTCGTGTTATGAATTTCAGATTGCGTTCAGCCAGTCGAGCGGGCACTGAGCAGTACGAGGATGCTGGCCAGAGTTGTTGACGTGTGCAAACGAGTCCTTTATTTCAGTTGCCCATTTTAAAACGTTTGGTTTTCAAACTTGTAAACTGATAGATAGTACTCGCGGGTACTTAGCGTTTGAAGTTTGGAAGATGGATTGTATACTGAATTTTATATGTGATTTTTGATGGTGTTTGGTTTACCGGTTGTACCGGGTGTTTGATTTAATTTGCGTCTTGGTGATGTGTGTTTTCTCGCTAACCGAGATGATTAGACGAGCGGTATAAGTTAGTTAGCCTGATGGGTTCCACATAGGGATTCACGATGCTGTAGTATATCCTGAATATCTTGGGAGTGTTACAGTGCTACCGCGGAATGGTCTAGGGATGTGACAGTGACATCCTAAGTTTTGCATTTTTTTCCAAGGAATGCCATAGTTCATTGGCAGTTTTTACAGCATTGTACAGTTCATTACTAATTCCATTCAGGACATAATTACGTCAGAGGTAATCATTTTGCCCCAAGCATCAAAAGCATCACATATCTGAGAATTAGTTTTATTTTGAGCAGCAATGGGAGGCCGTCTTTCAGATACTTTGCCAAACCTATAGTGGTCTCGTAGAATAGAATATTCGATTGGCATCATTTGAAATCTAGGCTATTGATTTTTTTATAGGTTATTTTGCCTGGATAGCAGCACTAGAAGTGCGACAGAACAATGGTCATGACAGCGTTGAACCAGTATTATTTGAATAGCCATATTATTCATCTTACAATTGTTGTATCTTACAAGAGTGCATTCATGTGAGAGATGAAATTGAAAACTTATGCAACAAGAATATCTAAAAGATTATGTAGTTCTACAAGAATATTTAAAAGACTAATGTAGTTAAGGAGGAACGAGGTATTCACCTCGCAAGTTAAGTATCGAACATCATGCGCTTGTTGATGCTCTAAATTTTAACACTTTGATGTTTGCCTGATAAACCTGTTCACGGGCCTTGGCCCGCCGGTTCACGGTTCATAAGAGAGTGAACCGGAGCCGGCCCTTGAAGAAGGGAGGTGGTTCCGGGCCGGGCTTAAAAACCGTCGGTTCCGGTCCAAAACCACAAGTCTATGAAATTAAAAAAAAATATTATAAATTTTTTTATATAGAATAAATTTATTCAATACTCCAAAGCTTAGCCAATGCTCAATAGAGATGGCCCACACATGGATAGATCCACTACATATTATCTCTCCTTTTATATGGTTGAACTATTCTTTTCTTGAACTCTCTTTCAATGTGGGACAATTAGTCACATTCCTTCCTTTTCCTTCTATTCCAAACCAAATGTCTCACATCGAAAAGTTATAAAAAAAAATGGAGGAGAGTTGGCCTATAAATGAGAATATATTCAAGTACTTTGTTTACCTCAGACCTTAATATATTTTTTGAACTTTTTCAAGTTTGAAAATGATATAGTATTAATAAATAAATCCAGTTTATGTATTAGAACCGCCGTTTTTGATGAAAACGGGTGGCTTTTATCGTTCGAACCGCCAATTTTTACATTATGTATATTTAATAATTATAAATTAATTAATTATTAAAATCGGCGGTTTGGCCTGGTGGTTTGGCCCGGCGGTTAACCGGCGGTTCCGGTTCGTAGCCGGGAGGAATCGTAACCGATCCTTGGTGAGATGGTTCCGATCCGGGTTTTGAATCATTGACCGATTGACCGGCTAAAACCTGTTGACCGGTGGGTCGGTTTTGATTCGGACCAGTCGGACCGTCCAGTTTGGGCAGGTCTAGTTTGCCACCCCTGTGCATCACCTCATCATTATCTGTGAATTAACTGACAAGTCAATGCAGCATGTATCCCTATGCATCGAAATTGCAAAACTTAGCCACAACCTACCACTTCTCGCATCCTTATTGATAAAGAGTTTCTCATCCCACGAATTGCTATATCATAGACAGATGTGACAAGCCCGTGCGGCACCCCCATGCGATCATATGTGCGTGGAGCACAGGGGTAAGCCTTAGGGAATCGGCACAATGTCACTGGTTTCGCCCTGCCATGGGCTCATCAGGAGAACGGCTCCAGTTCCCGACCAGTTGGCCCGACTAGTTTGTGTAGGGACGGTCGAATCCCCCTTCTAGGTTAAGTCCAAGACTAGCGGTAAGCTCCCCGAATTGAACCGGGTCGGCATACCTGAACTCCAGGGGTTTCTTGCTACAACACTGAAGGGACAACCACTGAAGCACAATCCTCCGATACGTTTCGCACAACCAGCATGACATAGGGGCAAATCTGCGGTCCGTGACATCCTCCCACCGCCATAATCATGCACGTCCTCGTGCATTTTGAGTACGCCCCGAAAAGGTGCCTATCCCGCCGCGAAAGCACAAAGGACCGCCTCATCCACAAAGATCTCGGACCCGGCTCGGAAACCCGTCCTCGAAGGGTAGAGGACCCGCATGCAGACACCATAGTGAGCTGCGAACGCTTGGGATGGGATGTGTGATCTCCCCCCTGTTCGTCACAGCCAAACCCTTGCGCGCCAAAGGGTGGGGACCCGCGTGGTGCGGCATTGGGGTGCATGGAGAGCGATGCGGAAGGGCCATCGTGAGAGGGGACGAACCTGGATCCGATACCATTTGTCACGGGACGGGAGTTCCGAAGCCCGTGCGGCGTCCCAGGGGCCCTCACACCCCGGGACCAGCCTATCCCACATAGCATGCCAACTGGTTTCGCCCTGCCATGGGCTCATCAGGGAGACGGCATTAGTCCCCGACCAGTTGTGCCCTACCAGCAACGATCCCCTTCATAGTCAAGTCCTCGACTAGCGACAAGCTCTCCGGACTAAACCGGGTCGGCATGCCTGACTCGGCCAGACCGATGCATCCGGGCAAACAACGCCTTAACGCTAATGTCGCCCCCTTTACCCCACTTGTGGCAAGCTAACCAGAAGGCACGCCTCATTTGGACGGTCAACACAGACACGACATATCGGGTCGTGACATCGGACGGTGCCGTATCATTTGTCACGGGACGGGAGTTCCGAAGCCCGTGCGGCGTCCCAGGGGCCCTCACACCCCGGGACCAGCCTATCCCACATAGCATGCCAACTGGTTTCGCCCTGCCATGGGCTCATCAGGGAGACGGCATTAGTCCCAGGCGATTGTGCCCTACCAAAGAACGATCCCCTTCATAGTCGTCCTCGACTAGCGACAAGCTCTCCGGACTAAACCGGGTCGGCATGCCCGACTCGGCAGACCGATGCATCCGGCAAACAACGCCTTAACGCTAATGTCGCCCCCTTTACCCCACTTGTGGCAAGCTAACCGTAAGGCACGCCTCATTTGGGCCGGTCAACACAGACCACGACATATCGGGTCGTGACATCCTCCCCACTCAAATCGCGGCACGTCCTCGTCTTTGGGAAGAATGTTTCTTTCCGCACACCGTATTGTCCCACGCACACAAAACGATCGTGGCCATTAACATACGGCACCATACCCTTGATGGACAAAGCTCTTCACTCGCGCGCCTCGCGCGCTAGCCCAGATGCGCCACGCACATACCGCATCACCAATCGACATCAACCTTCACCCTACGCGCTTCCTGGCGTTAGTACCTCGGTTGAACGGCATTCCCTCGCCGCTGCATTTTTCACGCATGTCGAGGTTCCCACAGTGGCCCACGATGATCCACGCTCTTACACCCCGGTCACCGAAAGGTGGAGCTACCAAAAGTGTGCAATACAAGTGTGTCCACATTCCGGACCGTCTGATCTCACAAGCCTAGGACCACCTCTCATTCCGGCATAGAATCGGTTCATGTTCTCCGCCTAGAAGCCTTGTCAGGAGCCGCACTTTGTCCGTGCCCTCTTAGCACCGGCGAGCACTCCCCGCCCTCATCGGTTTCGGCAGAACATAATCACACCCGAACCATGCCGTACTGAGAGAGGTTTTGGCTCCGATACCACTTGTCACGGGATGGGAGTTGACAAGCCCGTGCGGCACCCCCATGCGATCATATGTGCGTGGAGCACAGGGGTAAGCCTTAGGGAATCGGCACAATGTCTCTGGTTTCGCCCTGCCATGGGCTCATCAGGAGAACGACTCCAGTTCCCGACCAGTTGGCCCGACCAGTTTGTGTAGGGACGGTCGAATCCCCCTTCTAGGTTAAGTCCAAGACTAGCGGTAAGCTCCCCGAATTGAACCGGGTCGGCATACCTGAACTCCAGGGGTTTCTTGCTACAACACTGAAGGGACAACCACTGAAGCACAATCCTCCGATACGTTTCGCACAACCAGCATGACATAGGGGAAAATCTGCGGTCCGTGACACAGAGCTGTCAAAATAAAGCCCAGCACGTAGGCCGGTCCGACCAGCCCGGTATTTGGGCTAGTTTGGGCTCTAATTTTTAGGCCCAAAAATCATTGAGTTTTTTGGCCACACCCGGCATCCTGATGGGCTGGATAAACCCAGACGGCCTAATAAACACGATGCAATCTGACATTGCATGAATTGGGCTATCAAAATAGCGGTCCGACATTTTTCGGACCTTTATTTGGCCCGATGGGCTCGATCAAACTAGCCCGATCCGAATATTTTGACGGCTCTTATAGACCGAATTCATAAATACAAAATATCTATACTATATAATACTTATCCCCCTTAATTTAATGTGAAATGAGGATTTAATTATAACTTTAATTGTAAATATATGAAGAGACTATTTTAATTGTAACTTTTAATGTAAATAAACTAATTTAAATACAAAAGTTATGATAAATATCACAATGCAAATGCACATTCTAAGACACAAGGTGATTAAAATGAACTTTTAAATGATAGTAAAAATTACAAGATGGTTAAATCTATACGATATAATACTTATTCCCCTTAATTTAATGTGAAAGGTGGATTTAATTGTAACTTTTAATTGTAAATATATGAAGAGACTATTTTAATTGTAACTTTTAATGTAAATAAACTAATTTAAATACAAAAGTTATGATAAACATCACAATGCAAATGCACCTTCTAATACACAAGGTGATTAAAATTCATAATTTTTTTTTCAACCGATTAAGATGACCTAGGAGTTTTGAGGTTCATTCAATCGATTTTTTAAGTAAGTAGGTGTGTGTGTGTGTGTGTGTGTGTGTAATTATAAAATATTTGATATTGAGTTAATCAAATTTGTACTTACTAATTTTCATATCCATAATATCTATACTATATAATACTTATCCCCCTTAATTTAAAATGAACTTTTAAATGATAGTATAAATTACAAGATGGTTAAATTTTTGCTATGAAATCTTAGATACAATCGGTGCATCGCATGGGTTGAATAAACCAAAAACAACCCCGGAGCAACATACGGGTTAGTAAAGCCTCATTTCATATAACTAATTACATAGACTAAAATAAAAGGACAATAACAATAAAAAAACATATAAACTTCTCTGAAAGGCATTTAAATTCTGCCATCTGCTCATTCAACCGTCTGCCCCAACATTACGTACAAAACACGTGCACCTTCTAATACACAAGGTGATTAAAATGAACTTACAAGATGGTTAAATTTTATCTATGAAATCTTAGATACAATCGGTGCATCGCACGGGTTGAATAAACCAAAAACAACCCCGGAGCAACATACGGGTTAGTAAAGCCTCATTTCATATAACTAATTACATAGACTAAAATAAAAGGACAATAACAATAAAAAACATATAAACTTCACTAAAAGGCATTTAAATTCTGCCATCTGCTCATTCAGCCGTCTGCCCCAACATTACGTACAAAACACGTAGATATTCAACCAAAGACCGTGCATCGCACGGGTTGGATAATGCCTCGTATGCATTATTTTTATGTCATGCTCATTTATCTCCCCTATATACTAATACAGAATACGCTGAGCCTACGTGGCATATTCTCATGCTTCGGCTGCCACATGTCTTTTGCTGGTGCTTCGTGTGCTTATGTGTCAGTCTCCCATGCTTCAGCTGACACATAATCAATTACTGGTCTAATCATCATTGCATTAATTACATTATAATTATACCACAAATAACTCCTACCTACCTTATTAATTTTTATGAATAAAGGAATATGAATTGTGAATAAATAGGAATTGATTATATTTACATAAATATTTCATATTTTCATTAATTAAAAAATAAAAATTCAAAACAAAGAGAAATTTAATATAGTAGTATTCACTATATATTAAAAACTTAAACCTAAAATCTCGCGCAAATATTATATATTCCACTAATTAATTAGTTTATATTAATTAGTCACTATAATTAGTTATATCAATAAAAAATATCAACTCAAATGAAAGATGTTTGGAGTATTGTAAATAAAATGTTGAATATATATATAATTAAAAAGGTACTTGAAGTCTTAATCAATTAAATAAATTAAAATAATTTTATAAAAAAATATTATTGAAAGTGTAAAAACAATAAATTTAATTATTATTATAAATACAACAACAACATCTAAGCCTTAGTCCCAAAATGATTTGGGGTCGGCTAATATGAATCAAACTTTGAAACCGTCAATGATCGTTACATAAATAACATAAAAGAAGAAAAGGAAGTAAAAAAGTAGAGAAAAAAGTAGAGAAAAAAGCAAATAAAAAAGAGAATGAATGTTAAAAAAAAAATCCTCAAAAATAAATTAACAGATAATATGGAATAAAAGAAAACAGGAATAAAAATACAGAAAAAAAGAAAAAAAAAAGAATCAGATTCCATCCACCATCCGTATTCTTTCCCGCCACATTTGTCTCTCTATCGCCATACTTTCTCCAATTCTAAGAAACCGCATATCATTTTCAATCATTGTTGTGTCACGATTTATTCATCCCGACAGTGCGATCGACTATAAGGCCGAGCGACCAAGTCAACTCCAGTCAAACTATGGCTAGCTCGCCAAGTAGAAGATATCAGACCACCATCAGGTACCTGGCGATCGACTCCCAAGGCGATCGCCCTTTGGCAGCTGGCGATCTACTCTAGTGACCGGCTAAGGGCAATCGACCTACGCCCCGAGCAGAGACGATCGCCCGTCAAAAGTCATCAAGGACTGGGTCTCAGAAAAGCACCCACGTGCAGATCCACCAAAGGCGCTGACAAGATCTTCGTAGCAGACAAGATCTTTAGCTGACAGACAAGACCTTTGACCACAGCCTGCCACCTACCTCACCTACCAGCATGCGCGCCGAAAGTTGTCAGTAGGACCACCCGTGTCAGCAACTCAGGACGCGTGTAAGCTCCCCATTGGACCGCACAGTTGACTGCCAGCAACTCCTGCAGACTTTGAGGGGACAGGCCCATGTGCTAAAAGACGATCGCCCGATTATTATATTGGACAGAAGGCGATCGCCCGGCTGATCCAAGCCCTATAAATAGAGAACCTCTTCCTACTGGAAAAAGGTTCACATTCTCTCACATTCAACCTACGGTTCGAAATTCATTACACCAACGGTTCCAATTCATTCGACCGACGCCGTAACTCATTCTCTCACATTCCGATACATTCACTAAATCTTCAAGAACATACATATCATCAAGCTCCGCTATCTCACCGAATCCATCTCAGACTTCTCTCTCCAAATCTCTCGTCTAGAAGACGATCGGCGAAGCAAGTCTCCACTAGACAGATTCCAAAGGATTCATAAGCCCCGGAGCCCAAGCACCCAGCTAAATACTCGCCGTGAGAGACGATCGATCTCTCATCGCCGCGACTGTTCATCTGCTTTGTTACAAGAACTCACAGAGCATCAAATAAGGTTCTAAATTAAATCTACACGCTCGCTAGCTAAGATAACAAGAATCTTTACACTCATTGTAATTGTATTCTTACATTAGTACTTGTATCCCCGAATATTGGTATTAATAATATCTCGCGAGAGCATTCAAGCCCGGGATTAACAACCCCGGCAAATCTTGTGTTATTTATCTTTCTCACGGAAGTGCTCTTGCATTTGTTTGCTATCCCATCCATTCCAGCAATATCTATCTCCGGATAATATTTTGGGTAGCAACAATTGGCGCTAGAAGAAGGGCATCTAACCCTCACATTTTTATTCCTACCGTCCCGAAGAACACTCACTGTTCTCGGGGCACATACTTGAAGTGACACTCACTGCACTTCAAAGAAAACCTTCAGAATCATGACATCCGCCGGTCCATCGAAGAAAGCTGCTCTCCGAACCGCCGGACACCATTTCCCGGTTCAATCCGAACCCCAGCCAACGACAGGGGGAAGCCGCAGCAACGCGAGACTCTCGATCCCGCATCCGAGAGATGGCCCCAACCTCTCACTCGATCAGTTCCAAACCGAAGAACAGATCGAGGAGGCTATGGCCATCCTGGAGGAGCGACGGAGAGCACGTGTGTCGCCTGCAATAACTCCCTCGATCATCTGCCGCATGGGAAAACGGAAATTCAATGCCATCAACGAGCGATCATCGAAAGCCCCACCGCGAGGAAAGGCTCTCGCACGACCGGACGGATCTATATTCAATCGTTTGGGACGCGACCCATCCGGCGACCGGGCATTCGGCCTAACCTTGAAAAGACGGAATCCGAATCCGTCACCAGACTTCGCCTACCCGCCTCTCGGCCGAACGCAGTCGGCCATCTCGACTCCCGCCCGATCGCTGGGGATCGGTATTGATCGCCTCGGCTCCGCTCCGAGCGCCGAGCCGCTAGCAATCGGGCCACGGCGATGGCCGCCATACAACGCCAGCTCGACGAGATGAGAGCACTCTTGGACACCGGGCAAGCACCGGCAAAAGATCGCCGGGCCGACCGAGCCACTCGCGGTCCACATCGAGCTTGCCCCCATACACCCAACGATCGCTCCTCCCAAAACACCTCTGTATGAGGGGAGATCGGACCAAAACCCACTCCGAGTAAATTCCGAATCTACATGATCGGGTGTGGGGCATCCGATGCAACCAAGTGCCGGATCTTCCGTTAACATTGGGCGAGCCGCCCATAGGTGGTACGTCTCACTACCACCACGATCAATCACCTCTTTTAAGAAACCGCGAAGGACTTCACGTCATACTTCGCCAAAGAAGGTCACTGACGAGAAGGTCCCCACCGCATGATAAAAATCAAGCGGGGAAAGACGAGTCCGACGCAGATTACATCGACCGGTAGACGAAATCATCCTCACCTGAACCCGCTGACGAGCTCGCTCTCTATTCGGTCATGGGGGATTCCACGGTCACTCTCCCATGTTTAGACATCTCTCCAAGGATATTCCCCAACTTACGCGATCTTCCGCGCCAAAGCCGCCAACTTTCTCGCCGTGCAAAGGCTACTCACCCTCCGCTTAGGCGAGGAAACGCCACCTCTTGTCCAAAAGATAGCGATCGCCAAAGCAAAGAAGGCGATCGCCAAGACACCCGGAGATCTCAAGGCTTTCGAAGACATGGAAGCCCATCTCCTCCATACGTTCAACAGAACTCCGGCACATATTTTCTATGCCATCAAGGGGCACGAAGAGCTCAAAAAGCCAAAGGCGATAAGGGACCACGGTCATCTGGACAACAATCAATATTGTGCCTACCATAAGAGTCCCGGCCACAGCACCAACAAATGCCGCGACCTCCTCAAACAGCTCTGGAGATTGTTCGAGGAGGGCAAGTTGGACAGCTTATTGGTTTAGCCGAAGCCCCTACCTATCTCTATAGACGATCGTCCGAGTCGAACACAAAACAGGCTGGAAAGCTCATGCGAGCCGACCCCTAGATCAACCTCGGCGACCGTCTCGACATGCTTCAATCAAGAAAAGGAGACATCGGAAGTCTCCCCGATCTCCCTTATTTAAGAAACCGGAGGACTCGATCGCCATCTACAGTTCACCGTCTAACATGATGGACTAAGGCACGAGATCGCCTCCACCGCACAACGTACACCGTCGAAGGTCGGCATCTGCATGACGATCCAAGGTGGAAGAGTGCAGCCATGGTCCCGTGGTCGATGGAACCGATCGCTTAGGCCATGCAAGGTCCCTTTAGGCCAAGATCGCCCGCCTTCGTTTAAATACGAGGCCGGCGTAGTCCGAGGCCCTCCAAAATTAATCGCAGACACGATCGCTCGCCTCAAAGGTTCATCATCTAACATGGTGAACCCGGACAATGCGACGTGCCACAAACCCGTCTCAACGTACACCGTCGAGGTCGGCCATCTCCATGGCTGGCCGAGGTGGAAGCAGAGCTAACAAGCCGCGGGCGTGGAGTTGATTCATCCGACGCTGCCCCGCGCAAGGACTCCTCTAGACCGAGACCGCACGCCCTTCGTTTAGATACGAGGCGAGGCGCAGCCTAACAGAGGACCCTCATAATAAAGTGAGTCACGAGACACTCAATGTCTTCGCGCATCAAGACATGATCAAGGAGTCGGTCCATCGAACTCCGCGATCGTGCACGGTTCCTCAAAGAAGGACGACCGTCCCCGAGGATTAGACAAAGTTGAAGACCGCTCACTCAAGGAATTATTTTCATCCCCTTACTTCCACTAAGTGAATAAAAACAAGGGGAAATAAGAGTGCGGACTACCTACACGACGATCGTCGCTATTCAATCACATACGGAGATCGTCATTTTTCGATGTAGTGCAATGATCGAATTTGTTGTAAAAGTTATCTTTATGAGTTTATCAATTAATTTGGAACTACCCTCGCAACGATCTCTCCTCACACATTTGTACAAAGTCTAACAAAGAATTATAAATAACCATTCATTCAAGTGATAAGTAAGAAAGACAAATGCTCATTTCATTACTTGAAAAATCGGAGTACATGATCGCCCAAGGCCTAAGTGCTACAAAAGAAAGCTACAAACTACAAAGAAAGTAAGCTAAAAACATCAAAATGAAGCGCCTCGTGCCCTCGCTCGGCCTTCGCCATCCGCATTCGGCGCGGTCCCTCATCCTCCGGAGCGTCGGGATGAGCAAGATTGGGCCGGGACGGATACGGCTCAAATCCACGCCGATGTCCGCTGTGTCCAAGATCGGCAAGGAGAAAGCCGAATGGAGAGGATGCTCCAATGCATATGACTTGAACTTCTCGGCTAGAGGACCGACCTCCAAGCCTCCCTTCTTAGCCGCTCGGATCGAGTCGGCGAACGCCAAATAATAAGCGAACTCGCCGACATACTCCAAGTTTTGGAAGGGATCGGCCTTGGTCGCCTCAACCTCTTTTCTCGGCTCGGCCATCGCTGCATTGCGATTCCCAAGCTCGGCCTCCCTCGCAGCAACCTTCTCCTTCGCCTCCGTCGGCTCATTGGTCACCGAGCGATCGTCACCTTCAGCGATCGGCCTCCTCTTCAAGAACGTTCCTCGCCTGGACGGCACTCTGCATCTGGTCCCAAATCGGTCCGACCGCCATACGATATTTCTCGGTCTCCTTCTTCTCGGCTCAAGCTCATGGCTCGCCCGCTTGGCCGCCCAGAGTCCTTCTCCATCGCCGCGATCTTGTCAGCAAACTCGGCGTTCTCTTTCCGAGCCGCCTCGAGATCCTCCTGCAGGCAAATGGTGGAGGGCCGCCCCTCAAACTCCTGAGCAGCCTGGACGGCCATGGTCGCCGTTTGAAGAGAAAGGGCGAGAACAGCGTGCATCGAACTCGCCGATCGCTGACGAGCGATCGCATCCAGATCAGTCGTCCATGCCTTCGGAAGAGCAAGGCATTTTGCTGACATAGGGAGGAATGTCGCAGGAATGGCGAGGAGATCGACTCGCCAGGAAATCCACGACCATTGGTGGACAAGACGGATCTGCGCGACGGATCCTGCATCAAAACAACAAGGTTAATACAACTCCTATGCAGATGAAATTTTCAACACAGAAATGCTATCTACCTCTCAGCCTTCTCGGGATCCCGACCGAAAAACGGTTTCCCTCGAGGGGTCTCAGCATCCGCGATCGCCGTCTCCCGCAGAAAAGCCGCAGAGGGAGACTCGCCCTCCGGAGCAACGATGGTGATCGGAGGCGCGGCGATCGGCACTTCATCGCCCGGGCAGAAACGGTATCTTCCGGCCTCGGCCTCTTGCGATTCGCCCGAAGCCCCTCCTCCGGAATTTCCTCCTCAACCACGACCTGCTCCACGCGAGGCTCCGGCTCCACGCGAGGCTCCGCCTCCGGAACTATAGGCAATGCAACGGGTGGAACCCGAGTCGACCTCTTATGGCGAAGACGGCCTAGGACTCCTGGGTTCGACATGGCGATCTCCGTCGGAGGCTCCAAAAAGCGAGGGAAGCGAACCTCTGCAGTTAAAGACGATCGACTAACGGTCAGACACTTTCCTCAAGTAAGGCGATCGCCTAGAAAGTGAAGATCGCAAAAGCTCATACCTGGCACCGCGAGATGTCTCGGGAAACAGAATAGTCGAGCCGACAACCAGTGACTCTCCTTGTTGATCCGAGTGGCGTCTAGGTCGTCGTCCGACAAGCTCCTAATTCGCTCCCAAACAACGAGAAAGTCGAAAGGCAGCTCCTCGATCGCCGGAATATGGAAGCCTGCAAAACAGAAATCAAATTAGATCAGTCCAAATCGCATCCAAACGAAGGGAGAGTCTAAACCCTTACCGGGATTCCTCTCCCGAAATTCGGTGGGGATCTCCAGCTCGCCCGTGGGATTATCGCTCGCCGAAGCTCTCCACTTGCCGGCGACCCAACCACTTCGCCTCGATCGCCACGTATCTTATTCGGGACTCCATGAATCACCCGACCAGATCGGCCTTGAATATGGTAACCGCCGACCAACCCTCTCGTGAGCCGTCGCTTAAACAAATGATTCATCTCCAACGCGATGGGAGGCGGTACGACAGCGATGATCGCCGAAAAGGGTGAGGGTGCAAATAATTTGGAGCCGGGCGTTCGGCGTCACCAAGGGCGCCACGTTCCAAGCGGCCAACAGATGGGAGACCGCAAAGGACGAGGGAAGCGTAGCCGGCCTCCATAACGGCCTCACTCACTGCGACCATACCCATCGGAGGCCGGGTCGGCTCGTTCATTCTCCGCCGCGCGAACTTGTCCAAATCTGAAGGAACATGGTATCTTGTCCTACAGTCGGCCTTATCTCTCCTGGTCGTTGAGCTCCGTATTTGGCCGAGCGACCACAACGATCGCTGCGCGGCACGATACTGCGACCGCTTGGGAAGCACATATGGATAAGCGACCGAGTATCCCCGGAAGTCGAATCTCGGAGTAGGTCCGGCTAACCTCTCCATTATTTCAGCAAAGGCCCTATAGGCCCGACCGAAAACGCTGTGTTGCTCCCAGTAAGCCCTGATCGCCAGATCTCTCTCGATCTGCGATCGTCTCTCCTCAGCAGCCGACTCCTTAGCAATATCGGCCTCATTGAACAAAGCCTCGACTTCAGCCGGGTCGATTCCGGCACGAATAGCTTCAGCCGCCGTCTCCAGGTGGAAGACGGAAGAAGTTTCTCCCCGGACAGTCGATGTCCCGGCGGCAGAACTGGTTCCCGCTCCAAATGATGATGAGGTTCCGGCCATTTTCAGAAACGGAGAAGAAGAAAAGGATTTTTCTTACCCTAAAGTGAAATCGAACGACGATCGGCTCTAAGATCTTCAGAAAATTCGGCAGCAGGTCCTTCTTTCTCCAATAAGCACGCGTGAGTAACACTGCAGCACCGCGCCCCCTTTTATAGGAGGAGGCAGGGACCCGATTGCAATAAGGGAAAACCTCAGGGGTCGGATCTCAAACGACGCAATAGTTGACCCCCTCGAGACCCGCGTACGCGTCTTTTCGAGGACGCGTCAGCCGAGGAGTCATTAATGACCGTTGGTGTCCTCCAATAGAAGCCCGACACGTGCGCGGAGACTTTTCAACGCCCGTTGCTTTTTCCCGCGCAGTTCAGCGGCCAACCAGGTCGTCCGAACTCAGGATATATCAGCTCAACGACGATCGCCAGTTCAATAAAACACGAAGTCGCTCGTCAAAAGTTCAGCGATCGCCAAGAGCCACCTCACCCCACGTTTCCAACGTATGAGCGAGCTGGGGGGCAATTGTTGTGTCACGATTTATTCATCCCGACAGTGCGATCGACTATAAGGCCGAGCGACCAAGTCAACTCCAGTCAAACTATGGCTAGCTCGCCAAGTCGAAGATATCAGACCACCATCAGGTACCTGGCGATCGACTCCCAAGGCGATCGCCCTTTGGCAGCTGGCGATCTACTCTAGTGACCGGCTAAGGGCAATCGACCTACGCCCCGAGCAGAGACGATCGCCCGTCAAAAGTCATCAAGGACTGGGTCTCAGGAAAGCACCCACGTGCAGATCCACCAAAGGCGCTGACAAGATCTTCGTAGCAGACAAGATCTTTAGCTGACAGACAAGACCTTTGACCACACCGCCACCTACCTCACCTACCAAAGATGCGCGCGCCGAAAGTTGTCGGCAGGACCACCCGTGTCGGCAACTCAGACGCGTGTAAGCTCCCCATTGGACCGCACAGCTGATCGCCGGCAACTCCTGCAGACTTTGAGGGACAGGCCCATGTGCTAAAAGACGATCGCCCGATTATTATATTGCAGAGAAGGCGATCGCCGTGGATCCAAGCCCTATAAATAGAGAACCTCTTCCTACCTGGAAAAAGGTTCACATTCTCTCACATTCAACCTACGGTTGAAATTCATTACACCAACGGTTCGAATTCATTCGACCGACGCCGTAACTCATTCTCTCACATTCCGATACATTCACTAAATATCAAGAACATACATATCATCAAGCTCCCGGCTATCTCACCGGAATCCATCTCAGGACTTCTCTCTCCAAATCTCTCGTCTAGAAGACGATCGGCAGAAGCAGCAAGTCTCCACTAGACAGATTCCAAAGGATTCATAAGACCCGGAGCCCAAGCACCCAGCTAAATACTCGCCGTGAGAGACGATCGATCTCTCATCGCCGCGACTGTTCATCTCCTTTGTTACAAGAACTCACAGAGCATCAAATCTGGTTCTTCCGGCAATCTACACGCTCGCTAGCTACGATAACAAGAATCTTTACACTCATTGTAATTGTATTCTTACATTAGTACTTGTATCCCCGAATATTGGTATTAATAATATCTCACGAGAGCATTCAAGCCCGGGATTAACAACCCCGGCAAATCTTGTGTTATTTATCTTTCTCACGGAAGTGCTCTTGCATTTGTTTGCTATCCCATCCATTCCAGCAATATCTATCTCCGGATAATATTTTGGGTAGCAACAATCATCTTTATCCAAGTTTTCTTGGGTCTTCCTCTACCTTTCACAACATTACTTGTTCCCCAACTTTCTAGCCTCCCCACTGAGGGCATCAACAGGTCTTCTTCTCACATGACCAGACCATCGTAATCGATTCTCCATCATCTTGTCTTCTATAGCCGCAACTATTACCTTCTCTCTAATCACCTCATTTCCGAGCCGATCCTTTTTTGTATGACCACACATCCATCGTAGCATACGCATCTCCACCACATTCATCTTTTGAACGTGACACTATTTTACAGCCCAACGCTCGGAGCCATATAACAGCACATGCCTACTTGCTGTGCGGTAAAATTTACCCTTTAATCTATGAGGCATGTCAGGATCACATAAAACCCCTGTGGCACTCTTCCACTACAACCACCCGACCTTTATTCTGTGAGCCACATCGCCATCTAGCTCTCCATCTTTTTGGATAATAGATCCAAGATACCGAAAGAAAGTGGATCCATGAACAACTTTCCCATCAAATGTGATCATCCCCGCCTCTCTATCACTGTTTTCGCTAAACCTACACTCCATATATTCAGTCTTACTTCTGCTCAGCCTAACAATATCATCTGCGAACATCATACACCACGGAACGTCATTTTGAATTTCTCTTATCAATTCGTCCATGACTATGGCAAAGAGAAAAGGACTAAGAGCAGATCCTTGATGCACCCCAATCGTAATAGGGAATTCTTCTGTCCTCCCAACATTAGTACGTACACTTGTACTAGCTCCCTCATACATGTCCTTTATAATGTCAATAAATTTCCGCGATACACCGTTCTTTGCTAAGGCCGACCAAAGTACTTCTCTTGGTACTTTATCATATGCCTTCTCTAAATCAATAAAAACCATATGTATATCTTTCTTTTTATCTCGATAATGTTCCATCAACTGCCGGATAAGATAAATTGCTTCCATGGTCGATCTTCCAGGCATAAATCCAAATTAATTTTCTGTTATCTTCACACATTTCCTGATCCTTTGTTCAATCACTCGTTCCCACAATTTCATGGTATGACTCATTAGTTTAGTTCCGCGATAATTAGAACAATCTTGAACATCACCTTTGTTCTTATACAAAAGGACGAGAATACTTTTCCTCCATGTTGATGGCATCTTATTGCTTCTCCAAATCTTATTGAAAAGCATAGTTACCCATTCGATCCCTCTCTCCCCCAAACACCTCCAAACTTTAATAGGTATACCATCTGGTCCTTCTGCTTTCTTTGACCCATCTTCTTCAATGCAATTGACACTTCACCATTTTGAATTCTCCTCTTAAACTCTCGGTGACACTTCCACTTGTGACATGTAATCTGTGCAAAACTCGATAGCTTCTTCTGCAATGTACCTCTCCACAATAGATGCTTCCGGACGAAATGGGTTCTTGGTATACCCTTTGAAAATCTTCATGTATCGCTCAATGGGGTACATCCATCTCAAATAAACAGGGCCACACTCTTCAATCTCTCTAACTAGATGGACAAGTAAGTGAACCATGATATCGAAAAAAGAAGGAGGAAAATACATCTCCAATTGGCATAAGATAACAACAGCCTCATTTTTCCACTCATCCAAAACTAGAGGATCTATCACTTTGCTACATATAGCATTGAAAAAAAAGCACAAGCGAGTTATGACATGCCTCACTTTTTTAGGCAAAACATCACGTATAGCAACTGCTAGAAGTTGTTGCATCAAGACATGACAGTCATGGGACTTTAAGCCAACCAATCTAAGATTTGGCAACGACACAAGACTCTTAATATTTGAAGAGTAACTTTGTGGCACTTTAATGCCTTGTAAACATTTACAAAAGCTGATTTTCTCCCTTTTTGATAAAGTATAACATGCTGGGGGGAGATAAGTTCGTTTACCAACTGATTGCGGATGCAACTGAGGACGAATACCCATATCCTCTAGGTCTAGACGAGCCTGGACACCATCTTTTGTTTTGTCTTTAATATTGAGAAGTGTGCCGATCACACTATCGCACACATTTTTTTCGACATGCATAACATCTATGCAATGTCTAACATCTAGTTTGCTCCAGTATGGAAGATCAAAGAATATGGACCTCTTCTTCCATATATTTGTCGCAACGGACTTTTTTGTAGCTTTCCCAAACACAGTATTGATATTCTTAACGCGATCGTAAACTTGCTCACCTGTTAATGGTATCGGTGCAAATCCCTCTTCCTGGTATCCATTAAAAGCTTTTCTCAATCTACGATATGGGTGATGGCGCTTGAGAAACCTCCGATGTTGAGTGTAAACTGTTTTTTTTCGTGTATCAACTGAACGTAACTTGTGTTTTCTTCACATATAGGACATGCATGATGCCCCTTCACACTATACCCGCTCAAGTTTCCATATGCCGGAAAGTCATTAATGGTACAAAATAACATTGCACGTAGCTTGAAACTTTGTTGGTGGTACCCATCAAACACGTCAACCCCTTCATCCCACATCATTTTCAAATCATCAATCAACGGACTTAGATAAACATCTATGTCATTTCCTGGTTGTTTTGGGCCTGAAATCATCATTGACAACATAACATATCTCCGCTTCATACATAACCAATGAGGTAAATTATAGATCACAAGTAGGACGGGCCATGAGCTATGCTTAGTGCTTAAATTACCAAACGGATTCATCCCATCTGTGGCAAGTCCAAGCCTAAGGTGTCTTGCCTCACCCCCAAAATCCTAAATAAATGATCTATTTTCTTCCACTGTACAGAATCAGCAGGATGACGAATTAGTCCGTCGCATTTTCTCCCTTTTGCGTGCCATATGAGATTCTTTGCGTCATCCTTATTAGCAAACAGTCGCTTGAACCTTGGAATAATTGGAAGATACCACAACACCTTCACCGAGGCCCTCGTTGTGTGCTCTCTCCATCACTAGAATCATCATGCTTCACTTTGTAGCGTGATGCCCCGCACCTAGGACACTTATGCAATAATTCAAACTCTTTTCGGTACAATATGCAATCATTAGGGCAGGCGTGTATTTTCTTATATGATAAACCCATCGGACACAAAACCTTCTTCGCCTCATAAGTACGGTTAGGCAATTTATTACCTTCTGGAAGTATCTCCTGTATCAACTCGAGTAATTCGGTTAAACTTTTATCACTCCACCCATTTTTTGCTTTCACATTAACCAACTTCAACACGGCAGACAAGCGTGTAAAATTTTTACAACCCGGATATAAAGGAGTCTCTGAATCACTTTTCAATGCATCATAAACATGTGCTCGTCGGAATGATTCTTCTCCAACATCACGAATCATGTCTTCAAATTGATCATCATCTATATCTACGTGTGTGTCTTCAGTTGGAATGTCTACTAGTTCGCCATGCCATATCCAAATCGTATAGTTTGTATTTATTCCCTCACAAATAAGATGTTCACGAATAATGTCAGCTTCATGTCGTCTCCCGTTCATACACTTGACACAAGGGCAAAAATATCTTTCATCGGGTTCCGGGCGATTTTGTCGGGCGAACTCAAGAAATTGTTCGATTCCATTATCATACTCATCACTGTTACGACTTGCATTCATCCAACTTCGATCCATTTTTCTTCTTTTCTGTTGTACACATAGTGAAATTCAATTTGCAATTCATTTAGTTAGAACCAACCACATTTAGTGTTATTTTAATCTTCTACCAAAAACATACAACTATTATTGCTATTAATATACTATGTCATCTCACTATTTTATAAAGACCGTCACCTTTTCCTGCATTAACTATTGGGAGAAGATCCTTAAGATGAAAGTTAACATCTATCCCAAAGTGAGAAGATCCTTAAGAAGTTAACCACATCTATCCCAACGTAATTCATGCTTTAAAAGGTAACAGACAAAAACTGAAAGACACACAAGAGTAATCACGCTATCCTCGTCGACCATATAGTAGATATACCTTTATGTTAGAACATACCTTTAATTACAGCACGAGATATACCATATAGTAAATTAAAAGGTCTTGTATCCTCTCTTCCTCACTCAGTTATGGCATCCATTTAAAAAAAATTCTTAAGATATCATTATGCTATAATCTCCTTCTTACGAAGGTAGCGACAGACATCCAAAGTAAAACGTTGCCACTTTGAGATAGTTTCATTATGCTATAATCTCCTACAAAACAGATTTCTTTCATAGTTTCATGAATATACACTTTGAGGTATCAAGGAATACGAGCACCTCAAAGTGTACACCCAACTCAGAACCCTCAAAGTGAATATCCCATTAATGAAAGCAAAAAAACGACAGGCCATACTTCTAATTACCAATCCAATGCTCTTGTTTGTCAAAACAATTGAACAGAAACTAAGGAATACGAGCACCTCAAAGTGTACACCCAACTCAGAACCCTAAAAGTGAATATCCCATTAATGAAAGCAAAAAAACGACAGACCATACTTCTAATTACCAATCCAATGCTCTTGTTTGTCAAAACAATTGAACAGAAACTAAAAAAATCAACATACAAGGAAAAAAAGCAAAAAAATGGGCAGGGTGGGCGGCGGAAGGTAGCCGCGGCCGCCGATGGGGATGGTGAATTTAGAACCGAATGAGAAAAGGAGCTCAAAAAATAAGGGAAGAATGAGTTCTAATAAAATTAAATAAAAATAAATACCTGTAGGAGAGACAGAGTGTAATATCCGCAAATTTCGATTTCTGGTAAATTTCTTTTTTCGGCCGAAGTCCGTTTTGACGACTCGCTCATGACCATTTCGTCATTCTGAGAATGATTAATTCTACACTTTTTGACATCCGAGTTCGTTTCGGAGTCGTTTTGTTGAGTTCCGTGCTTTTTAACGACTTTTCCGCACTCGAGTTCGGTTCTTGCGAATCTCGTTCGAAACTGCTGTTTCGAGTTTCCCGTAAGTCCGTTTAACTTTGTTAGATGTGTTGTGAACGTCCGATTGTTTATTCGATCACGTATCGTGATTTCCGGGCGTTTTGGGCCATTTTGTAATTTCTTGAAAGTTATGGGTATCCGTATCTGTAATTGTTGTCTCGACCCGTTTCTTGGTCGCGTATAATTAATTATGGTATTATGTTTTCATTTCGGGCCGTTGATGTTGTCCGCGAACTTTTTGTCGTGTTCGTTCCGTAAGTTTTCGGAAATCGGGTCGTCGAGCCCTGGTGGTCGGGTACTGGCCGGACGGTTGCGGGACTGGCCAGACGATTGCGGGCACCGGCCGGACAGATGCGGCAGGAACCGGCGTAGCGCACGCTACTGCCGGAAGGCTGCGCGCTCTAACCGGCAGGTGTAGCGCACGCTAGCTTGGTCGACCAACGCACGCTATCGGGCCGGACAGAGGGATTCTGAGGTTCTGGACTCGGTCAGGATCGGCAGGTAGCGCACGCCATCTGCCGGTCGAGCGCACGCTAATCGGCAGGTAGCGCCGCCGCCGCCACCGGCCGTGACGTTACTGGGCAGTTTGTTAGTCCAAGGCTCTTGGGCCAGCTAGCGCGCGAGCTTCCGCCGTAGCGCACGCTAGCGGGAGTCAAGGACGAGTCATGGTCGGCACTGGTCGGTGGTGCCGGGTCATGCGGGCCATGGCCGAGAGTGCTCGGCCGAGCATCGCCGATAGCGCACGCTAGTCCGGGAAGGCTAGCGCACGCTAGTTCCGGCCCAGTATATATATGACACACCAGCCACTTTTCCCTTCGTTTTTCATTTCCTTCCTTCTCCATCCGCGGCTGGAGATTCATGGGTGACGAAGCCATGTTGTTTAACAACAAATCCATGAAGTTCTTGAGTTCATAACATCAATCAATCATCCGTTATCATCCTTTGATCCAGCGAATCAAGGTAATCTTCCTTAGAACCCTAATTCCGTGAATTTGGGGGTTTTTGCTTTTTTGTCCGATTCGTTCCGTGTTGTTGATTAATTCAGGATGGGTATGATTAATCTTGGTAGTATTTTTGTGTTTAACATCATTTAATCCATTGTTCTTCGTCGAATCGAAGTATATTTCTTGATTTCCTTCGAATTGACTTTTTGGGGGATTTATCCCCGATCTCGTTTTTCATCCGTTTTCGATGGATCGATTATGGTTAAATGATGTTGTTAAACATATTCTATGGATTGTATATCCATATTTCAACTTGGAATTCCGTTTTCGGGTTTTGACGGGACGAATCGTGTTCTTGGCCGTTTTGGGGGAAATCCTTGAACCTTCGTCATTTGTTCTTTGAATTTAGCGGCTTTGGGTCGTGCTTTGGAATTCATTTTCGTTGTTCTTGTTTTCGTTCGTAGTTCTTTTTGTGGATTGTCGTTCGGTGGAGTCGGCGAGTTCGTAGTCGGTTCGTGCCAACCTATTTCGGTCGATTCTCCGCATGGTTCTTATTCGAGGCAAGTACCTTGTCCATACTTTTCTTGTTTCGTGGATATGATGATTGGTGATCGTCTTGATTTGTTTGTTTGTTTGAAATGAGTTTTCAAAAGATTTGGTTAGCCTCGTTAAAGGCCCTCTTTCAAAACCGTGTGTGTTTTGTGATTGGTGTGGTTCGTGAATAACTATGTGAATTCTATGTATATGCTTGGTGTTCATGTTGCACTTGGTATTGTGACTGGACGTATATTATTTCATTTCGGTGCGTTGTGGATTGATGTGGTGTTTTGCTAAGTGTTTGATGCCTCTGGGCGAATTGTTTGAATATCCTTGATGTGATATGTTATTTGTGTGAATGTGTGGATATGGTTGAAGGTCTACGGTGACACATGGCACGTGATCATGTGGTCAGGATGCAACAAGTGATTGATCCAACCGTGAGAGCCTGAGATAATCTACGGTGGCACATGGCATGTGATCATGTGGCCAGGATTGAACAAGCGATTGATCCAACCGTGAGATGTGTGTGATTTGTTTCGCTAGCCAGCTCGGGAGGGTCCTTCGAGGCCTCGGGTGGGATGTCGGTGGTATCGTCCCGGTCTTAGGCGATGCGCGTGCGTGATTATGTTTCGTTGATTTTACGTCCGTTGAGGACACGTGATGTTGGGCTCTGACCCTGTAAATTGTTGGTGATTTCCTATTTGCGAAAACAAAACACACTAGTAGAAAAATTACTTTAGGTAACAACCTGCAGGTAACACTTTTGATGATTGAAATTGGAGAGTGCATAGGTAACACCTAGGGAACACTTTATTATTAGGTAACACTCAGAGTAACACTTTCAAAATAGGTAACACTTTCAGGTAACATGTTTTTGTGTTACTTAGTTTAGGTAACACTCACGGTAATACTTTCAAAATAGGCAACACTTTCAGGTAACACTTTTTTGTGTTGCGTAGTTTAGGTATCACTCCAAGCAACACTTTCAAAATAGGTAACACTATCATGTAACACTTTTTGTGTGTTACATAATTTAAGTAACACTTATGTAACACTTAGAGAATATGTATAATAATTTGAAGTTATATTATCACTTTTTTTGAGTTACAATAATATTATTGTTAACTACACATTAAAAATATATAACAATAAGGATATATATATATATATATATATATTAAAATTCGACTTATCTTAGATATCACTAAATGTAACAAATTAAAAATATAAAATGTTTAAAATATAATACAATGCCTCCTAGTATTTTACGATTGATGATTAGTTAAATATTATTAAATGAAATATGATCGGTGCGGTTATATCCAAAATTTCAAACTTTAAATCCGATAATGCAAAATAAAATCGGGTTTACAAAAATTTCATACAAACCGATCTATATTAGCAAAAAAACTAAACTAAATTATTCAAAATTCATTGGTTTTGTTCGGTTTTTTATTTCGGATCGGTTTTGCTCACTCCAAGACGGCAATATCATCATTATCAATATATTTTATAAAAGAAAACGATTTATACTATTCAAAAAATTCGACGTGGCACCCTCTCAATCTCCCATTCTTATTTATCCTTTTTCTAGAATTTTTATGTCTTAATAATATATTAGTATTAATTATAATCTTCCATATCATATCGTTTGTCTATTGAACTTCGCTATTGGATTGCCTATTAAATTTTCGATATCGACGACGTTTAAATAAAGTATATATTTTATTTGGTTTATTAGAAAAATAGAGTGAGATAATTTTTATAAATGTATTTTCCTCTCTTTTGTTGTACAAATTTTTATACTCTAATAAATAATTTATGTAGTAATTTATTGCTATTTAGAATTTATAATCTCTTCTTCAAAAAAAAAAAAGAACTTAATAAATATTAAGATAATAAATTATAATCTCTTTGAATTAGGGGTGAGCTCGGTTCGGTTTGGTACGGTTTCTAGCTAAAACCGATACCGAACCGCATCTTATCGGTATCTAGCATTTGAGTACCGAAATAATTCGGTTTTAAATCGGCTCGGTGTGATCGGTTTCGGTGTCGGTTCGGTGTCAATGGGCTGATTAAATGGGCCACTTAAGTTGGGCTTGCGCCAGACCCAAATTGAACTACTTGGGCTAAATCAGACAATTGTAAGCTCAAATAGAAGGATTTAGACATAATTAATCCACCTCAAAGCTTGAATAAAAATAAAAATATACTTCAATAACATGATAATAACTAAGGATTCAAAAAGTCCAATATCAGATCAAACAAAAGTCTTGAATTTCCTCCTCAGCACAAGTCCATCAATTCATAACAACATGCACAAAGAAAAAACAAAGTCTGCAGAATAGTCATCTGTTTTATCGGTTCGGTTCGGTTTTTAAAGTCGGGATCCATATCTGAAACCGAAACCGAACCGCATAATTCGGTTTTCAAAATTTTAAGAACCGTACCATACCAATATCTTATTGGTTCGGTTTTTCGGTTTCGGTTTTTTCGGTATTTTCGGTATTTTCGGTATTATCGGTTTTTGTCGGTTTTTCTGCTCACCCCTACTTTGAATATACAAAATTAATGCCAAACTGAATCTCCAAACTGAAACCCCCTACCCACAATTCACAAACCCACCCACGGTGCCGCTCGGCGATTCTTCTTTGGCAAAACTCGCCGCTGTCCACCATTCACCGCCTCCGCTTGTCCTCCTCCTCGGTACGTTCTCTCTCTCTCTTTCTTTCTCGCTTTCTCTCTTTCTCTATCTGAGCAGGTCTGACTCCCTTTCGCTTTTCCTCCGCTGCAGACGAGAGCGCCTCCGTTGCCCTGCTCGTCCTCCTCCTCGGTATGCTGCTTTTTGGTAAGGCTTGTTCTTTGTTTTAGGTATGAGCAAGATAATTATTGTTTGTAATTTTGCTTTAGCAGTTCTGATTTTATTTAATTATTTATGTTGTTTCCTTGATTTCATGATTATCGATCAGCTTTATCGCATTGATTTTGAAGTTGACGTGGTTTTAGGATAATTGACTTACTCTTTGCATAGATGATATGTGATTAAATGAAATCTGTCATTTTGCCTCCATGACCCTTGTAACCTTTTCAATCACCAAGCTACTTCTTGCGTTCTTAGAACAAAATATTTGTCCCTTTTTGGAGGTTTTATATGAATACAAGTTCGGTAAATGTCTGTCAAGATAGGGAGGTACTTGCGTTATCTGCCAGTATAATCTTTGATGGATGAGTGATCCTTTGTTCTGTGATATTCCACTTCCTTGAAATACTCTATTTAATGAAATGTTAATTGTTTCGTATTACTCGTTTCATTAATCATTTCATTTGCTGCCTTTTGTACAGAGTATAAGTTGAGATGGCATCGGGAGAGGACATTCAACCCCTTGTTGTTGATAATGGTACTGGAATGGTCAAGGTGCGTATTTGATTATTTTTTCATTTCTTATCAATATTTTCAAATGATTATATATATATATATATATATATATATATAAATTTGTTCGTCAATGTATATTATTTGTGCTCATAGGCTGGATTTGCTGGTGAAGATGCCCCAAGGGCAGTTTTCCCTAGCAAAGTAGGTCGTCCCCAACATACAGGTGTGATGGTTGGGATGGGGCAAAAAGTGTTGGAACATTTTGTTCCATACATAAATTAAAAGTGTTTTGATGATTAATGTTGATAAGCAAAACAAAACAACGAAGAAGGCGAAGCAAAGCAACGAAGGAAACGAAGTGCAAAAAGCTGGAAAAACACAAAGCTAACGTACGTAACAAGGAGAGTTTAATGTACGTAATGTACAGCAATTAACGTACGTAATAGTATGATGATAACGTACGTAACTCAGTTCAAACAAGTGAACGTTGGAGGAGTCAAAGTCAGAAAAGCATCCAACGGATATATGACGTCATCAGTGATGTAATGTTAACGTACGTAACCGTGTATATGCTAACGTACGTAACTCAAAATGACGAAACTCACCGGATCGATTTGTGAAGATGCTAACGTACGTAACCAGCCATGGTTAACGTACGTAATGAGGATTACGTACGTAATGGAGAGCATATAACGTACGTAATGAAGGTCCTGGCAGCTAACGGCTAGTTTGATCATGAAGCCTATAAATACCATCCTTATGGTATTGTTTGAGTACACCAACCTTGAGCAAATTGTCTATACTTGTGATATTATTACACACATTCTTGTTGTTGATATTGAGCTTAATTGTAAGTGTTTGAGTGAGAATTCACGAAAACATACACGAGTGGTAAAAGAAAAGATACGATTGGATTCGGTGTTATTAGGATCAAGGATCCGGCATTATTAGAATCGCAATCGATATCTAAGTGAGGTTTATCTAGTACCCATAGAAAGCTAGAGCGGTTGATTCCTTGTCCGATAGAAAAGGAAAACGGTTTAACTTGGACCGACGCAAAGACAAGTACGAGTGGTTTATCACGGACCAATAGAAGACGTGATTGTAAACGGTTATACCTCGACCGATAGAAGAGAGGCGTAGAGGTTTTTATCTTGATCCTATAGAAAAAGATACCGAGAGAGGACGTAGGCTCGTTTATAGCCGAACCTCTATAAATCCTTGCGTCATTTATTTTCCGCAATTTTATTTACGCTTCCGCAAACGGCGCAAATATCCGACCCCGTACCCAACAATTGGTATCAGAGCGGTACTCCAATACGCGACTTAACATCCGAGGAGAAAAGATCCAATGGCTTTTCAAATAGCTCCCGTCGAAGGCCTTGCTCTCAACCGACCACCATTCTTTGATGGCTCAAATTATTTGACGTGGAAGAAGAAGATGTCGATATTCATCCGAGCATACGACATCGAAATTTGGAAGATTATTTGCCTTGGCCCAAAAGTTCCTATCAAATCCGACGGTACGCTCAAAACTTTTGAAGAATACGACGATGCCGATTGGAAAAATGACCATCTAAATTGTAAGGCCACCCAACTTTTATTTTGTGCCTTAAATCCCGAAGAGGTCAATCGAATCTCGTCGTGTGAGAGTGCGAAAGAAATATGGAAAATTCTTGAAATCACACACGAAGGGACAACTCAAGTCAAGGAGACGAAGATCAATATGCTTCTCCATGACTACGAGTTATTCATGATGAAGGGTGACGAGTCCATCACCAATATGCTCGACCGATTCTCGGTCATCACCAATGGACTAGCTTCGTTTGGCAAACCATTATCTAGTAGTGAAAAAGTCAAGAAAATCTTAAGATCACTACCTAGCGAATGGGACGGCACCGTGACCGCAATTATGGAATCCAAAGATCTCAACACACTCGATTTTAGCGCCCTCGTTGGTTCGCTAATTAATTATGAGATCGTGTTAAAATCACGAAGTGTCAAGCCGAAACCGAAAGAAAAATCGTTAGCCATGAAGGCTAAGATATCGAGGAAGAAAGAAGAAATCCCGATGGAGGAAAGCGACGAAGAAGCGGCATATTATGCCAAGAATATTAATAAATTCCAAACCTTATTAAACCGGAGGAAGAAGAATATCTCGAGCGAAACAAAGAAGTTCGACAACTCTTGTCGACAATGTGGAAAACCAGGCCACTTTGCTAAGCATTGCCGTGTCAAACCCAAGAAGGAGGTTCTCGTAGCTACTTGGAGCGATGAAGATGAAGACGATGATTTCATCAATCAAAATAATCTCGCTCTCATGGCCCGGAGTTCGTTCGACGATAGCGACGTCGAAAGCCAAGTAAGTACATCCTCTCGTGATGAACTTTTTGATGCATTTGAATTACTTCATACGGATTTTCAAAATGCATTATCGGAAATCAAATCCCTTAAGTCTAAAATTAAATCTTTGGAAATTGAAAATTCCAAAATTATCGAAAAGGGAAAATTTGTCGAAATCGATCATTCAAAGTGTATTGAAAATGAAAATATTTTGAAGAATGATCTCGCTAAAATCCAAACCGAGCTTAAATCTTTGACAAAGAAATTCTCGGAAGCGAGAAATTTGAACAAATGCTTGGTGTTCAAAATTTACTTTGAATAAAGAGGGGTTAGGATTCAAACGACGTTCGAAAAACGAATCCGTTAATTTTAAAATACCCCATTGCGAAAAGTGTTTGAAAATCGGGCATCATATTTCAAGTTGCAAAAGCCCGAGACGGACGATAAAAATTAAGAAAATTTGGGTTCCTAAAGGAACAATGGTTTCAAATACCGTCTATGTTTCCAAACAAAAACCAATTATAGGTTGGATCCCCAAAAATTGATTTTTGTATTTTACTCAGGGGGAGTATTTTTTTTAAAGGGGAGATAATGTTTTCAGGGGGAGTTTTTACCCTTTATGCATTTATTTATCATAAATTAGTATCATGCATATTTCATATTATGGTATTATTTATTTCAATTGATATTTTATCCACTTTTTGATGAAAACAAAAAGGGGGAGAGAAAGGAGGAAAATAAGAAAAATGGGATTAACCACAAAGGGGGAGAAAATCGAAAAATGAAAAGGAGAAGTCGAAAATGATAGAAATTTGAAAATGAGAAAAGAAAAGAAGGAGTCGAAAAAGTAATGGGAGAAGATTCTAACGAAACGGACAAAGTCGAAAACTTTGATCTGTAAAGTTATACATATATTTGTATTTTTGCAGGAAAATCCCATTGACGTAGTGTTGTTTTGTAATCATCAAAAAGGGGGAGATTGTTGGAACATTTTGTTCCATACATAAATTTGAAGTGTTTTGATGATTAATGTTGATAAGCAAAACAAAACAACGAAGAAGGCGAAGCAAAGCAACGAAGGAAACGAAGTGCAAAAAGCTGGAAAAACACAAAGCTAACGTACGTAACAAGGAGAGTTTAACGTCGTAATGTACGACAATTAACGTGCGTAATAGTATGATGATAACGTCGTAACTCGGTTCAAACAAGTGAGCGTTGGAGGAGTCAAAGTCGAAAAGCATCCAACGGATATATGACGTCATCGGTGATGTAATGTTAACGACGTATCGTGTATATGCTAACGTCGTAACTCAAAATGACGAAACTCACCGGATGATTTGTGAAGATGCTAACGTCGTAACCACCATGGTTAACGACGTAATGAGGATTACGTACGTAATGGAGAGCATATAACGTACGTAATGAAGGTCCTGGCAGCTAACGGCTAGTTTGATCATGAAGCCTATAAATACCATCCCTATGGTATTGTTTGAGTACACCAACCTTGAGCAAATTGTCTATACTTGTGATATTATTACACACATTCTTGTTGTTGATATTGAGCTTAATTGTAAGTGTTTGAGTGAGAATTCACGAAAACATACACGAGTGGTAAAAGAAAAGATACGATTGGATTCGGTGTTATTAGGATCAAGGATCCGGCATTATTAGAATCGCAATCGATATCTAAGTGAGGTTTATCTAGTACCCATAGAAAGCTAGAGCGGTTGATTCCTTGTCCGATAGAAAAGGAAAACGGTTTAACTTGGACCGACGCAAAGACAAGTACGAGTGGTTTATCACGGACCAATAGAAGACGTGATTGTAAACGGTTATACCTCGACCGATAGAAGAGAGGCGTAGAGGTTTTTATCTTGATCCTATAGAAAAAGATACCGAGAGAGGACGTAGGCTCGTTTATAGCCGAACCTCTATCAATCCTTGCGTCATTTATTTTCCGCAATTTTATTTACGCTTCCGCAAACGGCGCAAATATCCGACCCCGTACCCAACAAAAAGATGCTTATGTAGGGGATGAAGCTCAATCTAAAAGAGGTATTCTCACATTGAAGTACCCAATCGAGCACGTAGTGAGCAATTGGGATGACACGGAGAAGATTTAGCATCACACGTTTTATAATGAGCTTCGTGTTGCTCCAGAAGAGCACCTAATTCTTCTTACTGAGGCGCCTCTCAAACCCAAGGCAAACATGAGAGAAAATGACTCAAATCATGTTTGAGACATTCAATGTGCCAGCCATGGACGTTGCGATCCAGGTTGTCCTCTCACTGTATGCTAGTGGTTGTACAACAGGTATGCATCTGATAATCTGTCAAGACATGTAAATATCCGAAGCTTGGCTACTACATTTGATCCTAATTATTTGTCTGATTTTATCCATTCACACAAACCGATTTTTCAATTAGTAGGATATCAAAAACTACTATTTACTACTTGATGAAAAAAAGGATAAACTTTTGTTGATATAGCAAAGTGACAAAAAATTAGGAACACCATTATGGATAGAATCAGTCAGATATTAAGGAACGAAGGGAGTATGTTCGGTTATTAAGCACTGTTCTCTCTTGAACAGGTATTGTCCTCGATTCTGGTGATGGGGTGAGCCATACACTTCCTATTAATGAAGGTTATGCACTTCCTCATGCTATTTTGAGGTTGGGTCTTGCTGGTCATGATCTCACTGATTATCTCATGAAGATTCTTACCGAAAACTGCTACATGTTTACCACAATTGCTGAGCGGGAAATTGTTCGTGATGTAAAAGAGAAGCTCGCATATGTCACCCTTGATTTCGAGCAGGAACCAGAAACAGCAAAGAACAGCTCATCTATGGAGAAGAGCTATGAGCTTCCTGATGTACAAGTTATCACCATTGGCGCTGAAAGGTTCCGTCGTCCAAAAGTATTGTTCCAGCCATCACTGATCGGAATGGAAGCTGTTGGAATTCATGAAATAACCTACAACTCTATCATGAAATGTGATGTAGATATTATAAAGGATTTGTATGGAAACATTGTGCTCAGTGGTGGATCAACTATGTTCCCTGGTATTGCTGATCGTATGAGCAAGGAATTCACTGCTCTTGATCCGAGCAGTATGAAGATCAAAGTGGTGGCACCACCTGAAAGAAAGTATAGTGTTCGGATTGGAGGATCGATTCTCGCTTCTCTTAGTACTTTCCAGCAGGTAATTCCCGTTCTTTTGCTAACTAAGGATACTTGTGCACGATTAGTTCTTTTTAATAAAACAACTAACATTAACAAACTAATACTTTTCAGTATAGTAACTAATACCTTTAAAAAAAGTACACACCAGTTGCACGGTGCAACTAATGTATATAAGCATTTCCACCATCAGCAGCTCATCTTTTTTTTTTTTAAATTGTTCAGATGTGGTTTTGAGCTAAGAGAGACATGGCTAAGAGAGAAATTGTTCAGATGTGTTTAGAAGCATGTCCTTTATATGTGATTTCTACTTGATGCTTCATATTTTATGATTGTGCAAATATATTCTTACTACTACGAGCTTGCAAATATATTCTTACTACTACTTGATGCTTCATATTTTATGTGCAACAGACTGTCTAACTAAAATGTTTGGAGCTCCAGCTTTTCAACTCTTACTCAGAGGTCGTCATCATTCACAGACTACAGTAAGTAGTCTGCTTTGGCTTTCTCGTTGTCGGTGATCCCTTTGGGTATACTGCAAGAACTTATTAATAGTGTTGAGACCTGTGAAATTTATTAATTTATTGAGTATTAACTTTCTCGACTGGCATATCGGTGTGGGCAAATTTATTATTTTAGAGAGTTTGTTAATTTGTTCTCTCTGCCTATTTGTCTATTTGGCTATTCATCTGAGAACTGCATCTATTCTTTTGTTCTCTTGCAGATTCTCGATAGGGAAGCCATCGAAGAAGTGAAGGATAAGAGAGAAATTCCTGAGAAAAAACTTGTTATATTATCCAGCTTAAATTGGTAAGCATAAGCATTCGACAACTATATGATCTTCCTTTTCTTGACATCTTGTAACTTATAAATATGGTTGCCTGAACTTTTGATGATCCTATCAGGTGCATATATTAATATACTTGATAATTAGGTTTATAAATTTATGTATATTATAGGTACTCAGTTATTTAATCTGTTCGTCTTCTTTTCTTTAAGTTTAATAGATGACTAAATGTTCTTTAACATTGGCTCTAGAGGTTATGGAGAAGGTGCATGGTTACGACTTCAAGTCTGTATATGCACAGTTTCTAGTTTTTTTTGGGTACTATACTAGACAAGTCACGAAGTTTACTAAATTTCTCCATTTTTCTCAGAGCGGATATTTGGTCATTTGGGATATAACTGCATTGGAGCTTGCTCATGGCCATGCTCCTTTCTCAAAGTATCCGCCAATGAAGGTCCACTGATAATCCTAAGTTGTTTTACTTTGATCTGAAATGGACCCTTATTATTAAGCTCCAATTATTTTTATATTGGTAGGTGTTGCTTATGACTGCAAAATGCACCCCCCAGACTTGACTATGAGCGAGATAACAAGTTCTCAAAGCTATGCCATTAATAAGCTGAACTATGTTAGTTTTACGATCATGTTATTAATCATATATTTGTTTTTCTTTCTTAGTTGTTTAAGCAGATGATTGCTAGCTGCTTGGTTAAGGATCCTTCAAAACGACCTACTGTCAAAAGACTACTCAAACATTCTTTCATTAAGCAAGCCAGGTCGAACGATTATATAGCTAGAAAGTTGTTGGATGGGCTGCCTGCTCTTGTGAATGCCATATGCATAGAGGCCGACCCCATTCAGAAAGCATGTGGAAGTTGAAGACAATAACAACAATGGCATCATTAATATCAGCAACGAATTGAAGATATATGGGAGCTATTTTTTATAGTAGTTATAAATTATACAACAATTAGGTAATAGTTTTTTTAGTTATTAGATATGTGTTTGACATACTATGAATTATATGTTATTGTTATTGGTTTATTTATTTGAGTTTTATATTTTCTCATTATTTATATATGAAAAAATGGTTTCTTCTAGTTTTCATATTATTGATAAATATTAATAATAATGACAATAATAATAGCAAGTGTTACTTAATAATGAATAAGGTGTTACTTAAGCTAGCACCCATATAATCGAAATTGTTCCTTAAGGTATTTAAAGTGTTACTTAAAAAAATGGATATATTTAAAAGTGTTACAAAAGTGTTACAATAGTGTTCCTTAAACAATCTGAAAGTGTTACCAAGATGTTACTTAAGAAATTTCTAAAGTGTTACTAAGGTGTTCCTTAAGATGACTTTGGGGAACACGTTTTAAAATGTTACCAGAATTGATCAAAAGTGTTACCTAAGAGCATAGGGAACACGGGCAGAGGTAACACCCAAAATGTGTTACCTATGGTCTATAGGAACACTTTAGGCCCTTTAGGGAACACTTTATCGGTGTTACCTAAAGGCATTTTTCTACTAGTGACATTTGGGCTGTGACCCTGTTGATTTTTGGAAAGAGAAGGATTTTATAATCCTAAATTGTTTTCTATTAAAACTCTCGATGGCATTTTAAACTGTTTTGTAAATTGTTTCCCTTATTTGCGATCTTTCGGTTTTGGAAATGTTTACCCAAACTCTTGCCTCGGGAAGTACTTTTCTTTACATTTGGATCTTTGAGGATTCCTGATTATTATTGTTCTTGGAACTTGTATTGTATGGCTCGTATTTTTGCACTTGTACTTGCACTAGCAAAACAGTGGAGTTTTGCTAACCCCCGAGTATTCGGGGGGTGGATGTCTATTTTGCATTCAGGTTTTGGAGCATAGCACAGGGTCGGCACGAAGGATGATGAAAGATGAACGATACTAATCACACGAGGATCCGTTCTTTGTCGTATTGGTCTAGTTGTATTTTCTTTTCATTGCAGTATATTTTCCCGTTGTATGGGTGTGGTTGTATTTTGACCCTGCGTGGCATGAGTTGTATTTGAGTTGTATGTATTTGTTGAAAGACCAAATCGGTCTCTTGAGTCATTTTAGCCTTAAAGGCGAGGTTTAGATGTTTGATTTTAGTTATCACTGGTAGATCCTCGAGGAGAGGGTCTACGGCGTGTAATATCCCTGAGCGGATTGGGGTGTTACATAAATGGTATCGGAGATTTTGTAACACCCCCAATCCGCTCAGGGATATTACACGCCGTAGAACCTTTCCTCAAGGATCTACCAGGCTGGTAACGACATTTAACATCTCGACAATGCCTTCGAGGCTACAATGACTCAGTAGACCGATTTGGTCTTTCCACAAATACATACAACCCAAATACAACTCAGGCCCACGCAGGGGACAAAATACAACTACACCTGCATAACGGAACAATACAAAGAATGAAAATTAAGTACAACTGTTCCAACTGACGATGTAAGGTTCCTCATGTGATTAGTATAGATCATCTTTGATCATCCTTCGTGCCGACTGTGTTATGCTCCAAAACCTGAATGCAAAAACAGACATCCACCCCCGAATACTGGGGTTAGCAAACTCCACCGCTTTTGCTAGTGCAAATACAAAGTGCAAATACGAGCCATACAATTCACATTCCACGAATAACAATAACCGAGGATCCTCAAAGATCCAAACGAAACGAAAAGTACTTCCCGAGGCAAGGGTTTGAGAAAACATTTCAAAAGCGAAATATCATAAATCAATGGAAGTAATTTATAACACGCTTAGAATGCCATCGAGAGTTTTAATAGAAAACAATTTAGATTATCAAATCCTACTTTTCGAAAACCAAAAGACAAAAGGGGTCACCGCCCCAAAGGTTTACTTTACGAAAAATGACATTAACCAACCGTTGGGATTTTAGCCCCAAATCCAGTAAACGACTTTTACAAAACCATTGGGATTTTAGCCCCAAATCTCATCAACTCACGGTACACAAGAACGACCGGGAGGTTCGTATCCTAACATCAAAGTCCACAAATAAAGGATTTAAAACAAACAACAAAATACTCCAATTGCCATCCTAGCCAAGTAAGCCAAACGAACACTTACCTCTTACACACTTAGTCAATGCATGCAATCATGAAAACCATTCGAAAGCACTCATTTCCGAAATGAGCAGTCCCACAATTAGCCTCGAGAACAGGCGGCGATACATTCTCGCTCGAGGCCTCATAGGGACCCTACCGAGTTGGCTACAATTACGTAAAAACAAACCACGCACACGCTAAGCCGTGAGAACAGGCGGCAGATACATTCTCACTCGAGGCCTTGCAAGGACCCTAACGAGTTGGCTAGCGGTACGAAACTCGTGAAATCCAGGGCGGCGGATAGATTTCCTCCTTGACCCGTCGGCCAACACGAGGTGAGTTACACACAAACCACGTGACTCCTGCAATACTAACATGCTAAGAATGTAAGTTCATTAAGAATACCCACTAGAGATGGCCATTAACTCGACACCATTACCAAACTCTTCAAAAATACAATAACAAGCTTAAATACGGAATACACGATTCCATAACTTTAAACAAGAGGAGTATCCTCATAAAATCCTTCAACGTTAGAATAATCAAATCATAATCAATTCTCAAAACACCGTTCACAAAACTCACGCGTTTTGAAAGAAAGCCTTTAACGAGGCCAAATCAAATCCTTTTGAAACTTCATTTCAAATAACCAAACAACACACTAATACGATCACCGATCATCATATCCACAAAATAAGCAAAGTATGGGCAAGGTACTTGCCTCGATACCACGAGCACGGAACCACGAACGGATACGGCTCAACCGGGAAGCTTCGGGCGCCCGATGCTAACGAAAAGGAATACGACAACGAACGGAGCGGAAGAATCAAGCACGCCCGCGAGGAATCGACGAAAATGAACCTAACGATTCGAATAGCACAATCACAACCACTTCTAAACGATTACGGAAAAGGAATACACCCGGAAACCCGCCTACGATTCATGTATATTCATACAAAAATAACAACGAGGGCGGACCACAACCAAACCCTCTCGATTCCATAAAAATCCACAAAATATCCATGAATCCGTAGGAAAACTAAAGATACTAACAATATCAATCGCATACACCATGAATCCACCAACGAAACGGAACGAATCGGAAGAAAAACCCAAAACCCCCAAATTGATCGAAATAGGGTTTTAGAGCATTACCTTGGAAGATTCGAGTACTAAGATCCGTAGAACGCGCGTTAGATTTATTATCCGAGCCTCACAACCGAAAAGAAATGATGAAAATCGACCCCCGGATGAAGAATTCTCCCCCTCTATATCTCTCTCTCTCTCTTTCTCTCTTTCTCGCGCAGCGGTGGAAAAAGGAAGAAATGAGCCGATAACGCTCGGACCAACACATTTATAGTGTAGCACAAAGAGACTATCGGCCGATAGTCGGCCGACAGTTCGGCCGATACCCATACGTAAATGCCGGCGATTGAGTCTTTCGCCCACCCTATCGGCCGAAAGGCTTCCGGACGTGATCGGCCGATACCCATACGAAATGCCGGCGTTGAGTCTTTCGCCCACCCTATCGGCCGAAAGGCTCTGGACGTGCCCGACAAATGATCTTCCACTAAAACGACCATAACTCTCTCGTCCGGACTCCGATTGACTCACCGTTTGAACCATTGGAAAGCTAACTCGATGTTCTATAATATTGCAAAGATTTATAATTTTTGGAGTTACCAAAAATTAATGATGATCTAACAAAGACGAACTCATACTTAGAAAAGTCGTTTAGTAATCCTGAATTCAACAAAACGACACCGAAACCCGAACCTGAATACGAACCGAAGATACGGTTACGAAGTACTCACAAAGACGAATCTAAGAGCTAGTAGAACACACAATTCCGACCACCCGAAGGCTCGAGATTCGACAACGGAAGGTAATTACCCCAAACTTTGGGAAATTACGAAAATGGCCCAAATGCCCGAAAATCACCATACGTGATCGAATAACCAAACCGAAGTTCACAACACGTCTAACAAAGTTAAACGGACTTGCGGGAAACTCGAAACAGCAGTTTCGGTCGAGATTCGCAAGAATCGAACTCAAGTGCGGAAAAGTCGCTAAAAAGCACAGAACTCAACGAAACGACACCGAAACGAACTCGGATGTCAAAAAGTGTAGAATTAATCATTCTCAGAATGACGAAACGGTCATGAGCGAGTCGTCAAAACGGACTCCGACCGAAAAAAAAAGAATTACCGGAAATCGAAAATTGCGGATATTACATTCTACCCTCCTTAAAAGAAGTTTCGTCCCGAAACTTAAAACAAGTAGGGAGAAGAAATATTCCGCCAGGAAAACTCAACGAGACACACAAGAATGCGTAACTAATGCCCAACGGCGAAATGTTACAAACAACGCAAAGGAATATACGGCGTGTAAACACGCTCCACGGTGACCAACACAACGTCGCCGTTAGGGATATAATAAAACCGACAAGTGACAAGCGTCATCAAACGGATACTATAGTCAAGTCAATTATCTGATAATCACAAAACACAACGAAAATCAATATGATTGACCAACCCAACGGTACATCAATCAAAACGCGAGTCAACCGCTGAACAAACACGGAATCCCATCGCCTAAGGGATGGAAGATCGAAAACGAAACTAATTTCCCGAACTGAAGGGAATTACGAAGGAGTCTGAATGCTCAATAATCACGAAACGAGAACAAAAACCGAACAAACAAACGATCGAGACAACAAAAATCGAACAATCATGTCCGAAACACGAAGGATAATAAAATTCAAACAACAACTCCAAGGTTCACATCTCGACTCGAGACAATATATGATCCGGGGAAGACAACGGGATGTGCATTCACATAAGATCCACAGAAAGGGAATAGCACTTGAAAAGTCACAACGACGAACGAGTTATTCAGAAACGATACCACACTCGTTCGATAAACAAAAACAAGGGGCGGACAATCTCAGAAATGTCAACAAACATAAATGAGTCGACAGAGTCGAAAACATAAGAGTTCCAAATCCGATCCACTTCGAATAAAAGAACTAGTAGAACCAGATGATGTCACTCCCAAACAAGGTTCACAAGAATCGAATCGAACCAGAAAAGTAACATCGATAACGGATCGACCCACAACAAGACCACGGCTCGTTGGACGATGAAATCGAAATACGTAACAAGTTCATAAAGTGCCAACGAACATGAGCGAATCGATAGGCGGAGGAAGAGAAAATACGAAGTCAAAATAGTACGGGCATTACCCCCGACCTCGTCCACGAAATTCACAAAAACGGAGCAAGGTAACAAGACATTAAACAATCGACGCATAACGGAACCATCACCGATGCACACGGTCATACCAAACCAAGCTCTAACGGCTCGCACATGCGCGACAACGCGAAATTGCCATGAGGCGACAACATTCAATACCAACACTCCGCCTTTCACAGGGGCTAGCACAACCCATGTGTGGAAAGCGACTCAACGCTCACACCGCCAATTCGATCATACTCGGGAGAAAGTATCAAAATGACAACGCGAACATCATACATTCATACCCGGCCCTCAAACGGGAATGGATAGGTTTTAAAAACGAAAACTTCATTTTGAAAATAATTTGAAGAATCTTGGTTGATCTTGAGTATCACCTTTCAAAAAGTACAAACGTGAAACATCATTATCGAGACTTTGGAGAACCATTTCGCATTTGATAAAAATGAAGACACTTTCTCTTAGTGAAAACTTTCAAATTATTCGACCCTCGGGTCTAAATAAAAGTGTTGAAAATATCTCAAAACATTTTGGTCCTCGAGGTAGAAAATTTTTGAAATACATTGTGGCATCTAGGATGTACCACAAGAAAATAACTCATTTGAAAAGTATGTCTCAAATTTATTTTTCTAAGATACTCAAGGTTTTCAAAATCCAATAGGCCGTAATGCCCAAAACTCACACATACCGACGTTCAATGAAACAACTCCTAGCACACGCATCAAAGCGTTTAAAATCAAGACAATACATGTCTTTAAACGAAAATAAGCGATAAAATACCACATTCGAACAAAACCGTGATAAAATACCCTCCGATTTGGCTAGTGAACAAGTCGAACGTGTATAAGCACAAAGCTTCCACAAGAGACTTGTAAACGTGCAAATCGATTCGAAAATCATCAACAACGAGAAAAACAACAATAAAAAGACATCACAAACGATTTACACTCCTCGTATAAATCAAATACGAGAGTCGACTAAATACATATCGTGAAATCAGAATTCACATAAGGATTCCACCACTTAACAAATAATCATAAAAATAGCTCGTGTCACACGAGGCACAACACAAAGAAGGGAGACTTACTTCCACAGGTCGCACGAAGATGATGATCGCCCCACGATACTAATCACGACCAACAAACTCAAACGACGCGTCGCGACACGACTCGATCGGACTAAATCCGACGAGACAAAACTCAATAGACACCACTGATCCGACAGCCTAGGTTTTCACAACCTAAGCTCTGATACCATTTATGTAACACCCCCAATCCGCTCAGGGATATTACACGCCGTAGAACCTTTCCTCAAGGATCTACCAGGCTGGTAATGACATTTAACATCTCGACAATGCCTTCGAGGCTACAATGACTCAGTAGACCGATTTGGTCTTTCCACAAATACATACAACCCAAATACAACTCATGCCCACGCAGGGGACAAAATACAACTACACCCGTATAACGGAACAATACAAAGAAATGGAAAATAAAGTACAACCGAACCAACACACGATGTACGGTTCCTCATGTGATTAGTATCGATCATCTTTCATCATCCTTCGTGCCGACTCGTGTTATGCTCCAAAACACGAATGCAAAAACAGACATCCACCCCCGAATACTCGGGGTTAGCAAACTCCTTTGTTTTGCTAGTGCAAATACAAAGTGCAAATACGAGCCATACAATTCACATTCCACGAATAACAATAACCGAGGATCCTCAAAGATCCAAACGAAGCGAAAAGTACTTCCCGAGGCAAGGGTTTGAGAAAACATTTCAAAACGAAATATCATAAATCAATGGAAGTAATTTATAACACAGTTTAGAATGCCATCGAGAGTTTTAATAGAAAACAATTTAGGATTATCAAATCCTACTTTTCGAAAACCAAAAGACAAAAGGGGTCACCGCCCCAAAGGTTTACTTTCTGAAAAATGACATTAACCAACCGTTGGGATTTTAGCCCCAAATCCGTAAAACGACTTTTACAAAACCATTGGGATTTTAGACCCAAATCTCATCAACTCACGGTACACAAGAACGACCAGGAGGTTCGTATCCCAACATCAAAGTCCACAAATAAAGGATTTAAAACAAACAACAAAATACTCCAGTGCCATCCTAGCCAAGTAAGCCAAACGAACACTTACCTCTTACACACTTAGTCAATGCATGCAATCATGAAAACCATTCGAAAGCACTCATTTCGGAAATGAGCAGTCCCACAATTAGCCTCGAGAACAGTGGCGGCGATACATTCTCGCTCGAGGCCTCATAGGGACCCTACCGAGTTGGCTACAATTACGGAAAAACAAACCACGCACACGCTAAGCCGTGAGAACAGGCGGCGGATACATTCTCACTCGAGGCCTTGCAAGGACCCTAACGAGTTGGCTAAGCGAAACTCGTGAAATCCAGGCGGCAGATAGATTTCCCTCCTTGACCCCGTCGGGCCAACACGAGGTGAGTTACACACAAAACACGTTACTCATGCAATACTAACATGCTAAGAATGTAAGTTCATTAAGAATACCCACTAGAGATGGCCATTAACTCGACACCATTACCAAACTCTTCAAAAATACAATAACAAGCTTAAATACGGAATACACGATTCCATAACTTTAAACAAGAGGAGTATCCTCATAAAATCCTTCAACGTTCAGAATAATCAAATCATAATCAATTCTCAAAACACCGTTCACAAAACTCACGCGTTTTGAAAGAAAGCCTTTAACGAGGCCAAACCGAAATCCTTTTGAAACTTCATTTCAAATAACCAAACAACACACTAATACGATCACCGATTATCATATCCACAAAATAAGCAAAGTATGGGCAAGGTACTTGCCTCGATACCACGAGCACGGAACCACGAACGGATACGGCTCAACCGGGAAGCTTCGGAACGCCCGATGCTAACGAAAAGGAATACGACAACGAACGGAACGGAAGAATCAAGCACGACCGCGAGGAATCGACGAAAATGAACCTAACGATTCGAATAGCACAATCACAACCACTTCTAAACGATTACGGAAAAGGAATACACCCGGAAACCCGCCTACGATTCATGTATATTCATACAAAAATAACAACGAGG
>JAWKAU010000696.1:0-41000 GCA_033398695.1 Orobanche coerulescens
GCTTACAAGTTAGAACTTCCGGGTGACTACGGAGTGCATGCTATTTTCAACGTAGGTGATCTATCCCCTTACCTTGACGACGATGGGATTGCGGAATTGAGGACAATTCCTTTTAAAGAAGGAGGAAATGATACGAAACCGACTACTCCAAGTGAAGAAGACGAAGTAAGAATTGATGTAAAACACCTCGACCATACTCCAACGTACTTGGGCGAGAAAACAGATACTTGGCACGGAGTAACCTTGATAATCGGAACTGGAATAACTTAAGGCAAATTGCAACTTGGGAGGGGGAAAAGGTTCAAGTGGTAGCAAAATAAAGAATTTTCAGCATTTCTTTATTATAAAGTCAGCAGGATTCTTGGCTACATGTTGTATGAAAAAGCGGCTGTCAACTTCAACTTGGAGACAAAGCCCAGCTTTTACTTTTGTCAGCAAGTGACATGAGGAACCTTTTTATTATCTTTTCTAATTTTAAACCCAGCTTGTAATAGTTTAGATTATCTTGTCAGGCTATTTTTGCCTATAAATAGTGGCAGTAGAGTTGTAAGGAAGATTATTGAATGTTGAAGAATTAAGAATACACTTTGTGTTTTCCCTGGTGAATGCTTTTCATCAAAACTTTGATTATTATTCGACGCGTCTTCGAATCTTAATCCGGTTGATTCTCAATAGGTCTTGAGAAGAAACCACTTTATCGAATTATAGGTCTAATTCGATAAAACAACTGTTTCTGTCCTGTTTCGATATTCTGTTTCTTTACGATACAGTTTTATACTTGTACGATATTTCGCATCAAGTGTTGTTCGATCCTTCGAATTTGTTTCTTGTTTTCAATTCGCATCTGACCGAAACGTGCTGTTTCGAGTGTCGCTGTTTGGAGGTGGTCTGTATCAAGCCTTTTGCATTTGGACCAAGTTCCTGTCTTGTTGCTGTATCGAGTTGCCATCATCCTTTCCTGTCGCGAGTGCGCGCCGCTAACCCGTGTTATTGCTGTAGCGAACTGGTGTTCTCGGTTCCTGACAGTCCCTTGCTGAATAGCTTCCGCTCGTCAAAATAGCTTCCTACTGTGTCGATAGCGAATTCCCATCGTCAGCGAGAATTTGTATCAGTACTGACCAAGTTATCGCTCTCTGCGACTTTTTTTGAATTTTCCAGAGGGGAGAGATTTATGTGTAGGGTGTGCGTGTTGAGTTGTTGGGATGGGTTGGCCTAGCAAAGGTCAGCGGTGCTGTGCGCGTGAAGGCGACAGCGATACTTAGTAAAGGCGATTTATCATCTGTTTTTTAGGATCCGGGGATCAGATCTAGGCTGTAATGTTGGATGGTGGTTGAGGATGGTCAAAGTGCAAGACGACAATAGGTTTCTTTTTTATTTTTCTTTGAAGATAGATTGTTGAATTCGTTTGTAATAATTTGATTTATGATACAGAATATCATCTATAAGATGTAATTATAGAGTATACTCTCGTAATATTACTAAAATAGTTAGAGTCATGTTGATAACGTTTTATAAAACTACATATTATAGAGAGGGAATTTAGAGAGATAATACAAAGAATGATTATCTATGATTTTCATTAATAACTGAAGTGCTATTTATAGGAAAACTTCAGATGACACAATCATAATTACATAATTACATAAGGGGCAAAATAGTCACTCACATACAATAAAAATCTCTCTTTCACAAGAATAGTGTTCCACTATTCTGCTTTGCCTACATTTTATAACGGAAAATGAATTTTTTTGTCACTCAACTATTAGTTCTTTTAGAAACCTATCACTCAATTAAAAGTTTATTCATTGTAGGCACTAACGTTACACATGTTTATTATTTTAGTCATTCCATTGAGTATGTTTATTTTATTATTTTTAAAATATTATATAATATATATATATTATCATTGTATTATATTATAATATATATTAAATTGACTAATTATATTTTTAAATTGTATTTAATAAAACAAAAGTTATTTTTCAACTTGCATAATTTCGTTTCAATTTTTATACAAACTTCTCCGTATTAATTATAATTTTTTAAAAACAAAAGTAATTTTTTTGAAATGTGGGGTATTCACTCGTGAAAATTAGAATCTTTGTGTTTTATGTTCAAAAATTTATTTTTAATAGTTAAATTTGAAAATTTGTCCCTCGCGGGGCCTGTTCTAAGGAAAAAAAATATTTTTAATAGTTAAATTTAAAAATTATAACCATTAAATTTAAAAATTATAAATATTTTTAATTAATATAACAAGGCTATATTGATCTTCCTTTAGGTTAAAAATTGATAATAAGACATATAATTATGATATTTTCCCATAATTATATATATTATTACCAGTTTTTAATTTAAAGGGAGACCAATATAGCCTTCTTATATTAATTAAAATAGTTTAATTTTAAATTTAATGGTTATATTTTTTAAATTTAACCATAAAAATATTTTTTTCCTTAGAACAGGTCCACGAGGGGCAAAATTTTAAATTTAACCATTGGATTTTGTTTTTAGAACATAAAAAATTATAATTAATACGGAGAAGTTTGCATAAAAATTGAAACGAAATTATGCAAGTTGGAAAATAATTTTCTTCTATTAAATACAATTTAAAAATATAATTAATCAATATAATATATATTATAAGATAATATAATATAATCATAATATATATTATTTTAAAACAATAAAATAAATATACTTAACGGAATGACTAAAATGAGTTTCTTTAGCTTTTTATGTTGTATTTTATATTTTAATTGTTGCAAAAGATTACTTTTATGCACAGTAATTAAATAGGTGGAATGTCCAAAAAAGAACAAAATATGTGCAATTTAAAAAAAAAAACGACAAGATTAGTTGTCCAAAAACACATTTTTCATTATCATGTCAAAAAAATCTTTAAAAAAATGACATGGAATTTAACTTTAAAAAAATAAAATTAATAAAAAATGACGTAGAATTTAAAAGTATGTTTATATTAATAAAAATTCTCACATGTGCAATTTGAGCCCGCAAGAGGCAATCTGGGCTTGATTTGGCCTTAAATTGCTATTTTAAAAAGTTACAGGCCTATTTTTGCTACTTTTAAAAAGTTACGGTCCTTCTTTTGCCAGTCCGAAAAGTTACAGTCCTACTTTTACCAGCCCCTAAAATTACGGTCCTTAAAAAACAATTTCCACTATAATACATCATGCATTTGGATTCTTCACATCATTGTCTAGGCTTTAATATTGCAAACTTTTGCTCTATCATTAAGTGATTGGTCACTATCCAACCACCCAACCCTTTCAATATTTATTTAATTTTTCTCTCTTCCACATCACCAACGATCTAATCACATAATCATACCAATTTTTTTAGGATTTATCACTGACCACTTCCACCATCCAATCACAATATTTTATATATTTATTTTACTATTACTTTTAATTATAATATTGTTAGTTATGTTGCAAACAAAGTAAAATAATAGAAAAATTCTAAGAACTCATAAAATGACAAAATAATAAAAATTCAAGACATTACAAATGAAGAATAAAAAATAATCATACTTATTGAGATTGAGATAATAAATTTTTTTATTTTTTATAAATAAATAATTTTATTGTTGTTATGTGATATCATTACTATTCTTTATATTAATATTATCAGTAATAACATATATAATTATTATTAATATTATTATTACTATCACTATTTATTATTATTGTAATATATATTATTATTATTTTCTTATATATTATTATACAAGAATAGTAATAATAATAATAATTATTATTATCTAGTAACTTCGGTTCACTTAAGTTCTGCTCAGTTTAATTTAATTTAGTTCAGTTCAACAAAATTCAATTCAGTTCAATTTAATTCAATTCAATAAAATCCAGTTCAAAAGAGAGCTTGTCAATATTTTTGATGGAACCTAGGTTGATATTGTTATCGATTTGTGCATGCCAAACAAGCTAATTTTTTAATCGAAAAATGAATAAATGGATTAAGACTCATTTCGGCCAAAACGACATGACTTATGGCATTGCACATTCATAGATATTTCATGTTAGTGGGGCTCTTTATATATTTATACAATATATATAAACTAGTGTGTAACCCGTCGAAATTCGACGGGCATAACTGGTTCGTTTAGTTTATAAATTAAGCTATAAAAATCTTTTATACTTAAAACAAAAGGTTATGCTATTACGATAGGTAAGAAGAAAAGTTGTTAAAAGAAAAAATATCTTAGATGCTCATCCCAACGACTATTTTTTTATACTTAAAACAAAAAGTTCACGCTATTACGGTAGTTAATAAGAAAAATTGTTATAGAGTTGATCAAGTACACTACAAAAATTAGTAAAAGAATAAGTTTCTTAGATGATCATAGAATGTTGTTATTGTTGCATCAGGATGATATTTATTCATTCCCCGTATAGTATTTTTCTTACAATTCATCCGCCTAACATTTTTGGTCTACCATCTTCTTATGTTTTTCCCATGTAGCATCTTCTTACGGATATTGTAACACCCCAATTCACAAATGGGACATTACACGCCGTAGAACCCTCGTGAGGTCTACCAGGCTAACACATGACACACAAATCACAATGTAATCCCAAATGATGCACTCAAAAAGTAAGTAAGGCCGTGGCCTCGGCCAAAATATTTTAACGGAGTACATGAAACATAAAATAAATACCAATTCATTGCCCACGCAGGGGACTTAAACCAAGATTAAAAGTAAACAGTCTAACTCCAGTACTCGACAAATGCAATGACAAAACATAAAAATACAGACTCGAGCCACATCATCAAGCCAGCCCATCCTTTGCGTGCATGTCCCGTGCCTGCTCCTCAGCTCTCTCGGTACCTGAAATGCATAAGACGCATTTCCCCCATTTAAGGGGTTAGCATTCGAATAGCTAGTGCAAGTACACAATTACACAATATTATATACAAATACGGTTTTTACACAATCATCTCAATCAGAAATCATTTGCCATAAATATTCCGGAATACTACATTGGCAATCAATTCAGTTTCAATCATCACGATGTCACAAAATCACAACTGGTATCCCGTGGTCGTACCTCTTAGTATCGACCCCCAGACATCCCGTCGAACGCTCCGGGTGGGATACCACTTCCGCGGCCGTACCCCTTAGTATCGACCCCCAGACATCCCGTCGGACACTCCGGGTGGAAGTTCAACCACACACGCACCCAAGTCCACTTCCTCGGCCGTACCCCTTAGTATCGACCCCCAGACATCCCGTCGGACACTCCGGGTGGAAGGAACACAACTCACGCACTCGAAAACCACAATTCATCATTCATTTCGAAAACACAACATACATAATGAAATGTAATACATATACTTGCCTTGAATAAGACGAAACGAAGGAAACGACGAAGGAATAGGTTTTGGTCCGAGCAATCCTCCCAAATCTGTTCCTAATCATAATAACGGTATACATCAAGTCTCATTAATGCGGAAAGGTAAGAATTAATCCTAATTCCACCCGCTGGAACAATTTGTCGATCACGACTTGGGTATCGTCGACTATAAGTGACGAACAATGGAAAACTTGGAGTTTAAAATCACAAATCATCAATAAAACGAAGGATTACAACTACATGATCGAAGCCTAGTAATAATCCAATGATAATACGGACTAAAGGAGTCAAATCCCAAGAAATCCCCAAAATTTCTCCAAAATCTCAAAACAAGGGTTTCGGGGATTCTTACCTTGATTCGGATGGTGGAAAGTGTTAGGAACTTGAAGAATTCACGCAAGGAATGCACGGATGGTAGTGGATGATGATATCCAGTCGGAATCGGCCCTAACCCTCGTCTGGAATCGCTCAAAGCCGAGAAGGATAAGAAATGATGGAAAAATGACGAAGTTGACTGCTGCTGTCCTATTTATATTAAACAGGCTTAGCGCACGCTACGCACAAGCATTAGCGTGCGCTAACGGGGTATGGAAGAACAGTCTGCCTACTGTCCTCCAGTTAGCGTACGCAAGCTAACATGATTAGCGTGCGCTAATGCTAGGAATTAGCGTGCGTTAACGCTGAATTAGCGTACGCTGCCTGGTCCAGTACCGAAATACTGAACCTACTGTCCAGGCCGCTGAAATCGTTAGCGCACGCTACGAACCCCAGGTTAGCGTACGTTAACCACACAGTGATAGCGCACGCAAGTAAGCCCGGAGTAGCGTGCGCTACTCAGGCAGCAGTTCAGTACTGCCCAGTACACTGCTGCCAACAGCACAAAAGTATCGAAATGCGAAGCAAGACCAGAATCCGGAACATAAACACGGAATAATCAAGACGACAAAGCTGAGCGTTGAAAGAGAATATAATTCCGGTCACCGGAGAGTCCGAAATGTAACAAACAAAGTGAAATTCCCTAAAATTATGGAAATTACAAAAATGGCCTGAGTGCCCGAAAATCGCGATACAACGTTGGATTAACAAACCGAAAGTTTCAAAACGACCAACTCAACCAAACAAACTTATGCAAATCAAGAAACAACGAAAACGAACGATATTTACGAGAATCGAATGTACGTGCGACAAGGTATAATTCAAGATGAAATTATGCAAAAACATCCTCGAAACTCGTCCAAATGGAAAAACTCCAATAACAAAATAGATTCAGAATTCCAAAACAGGGATAAGCGAGTTGTCCGAAACGAACATACACCAAAAATAGAAATTACCAAAAATAGAAAACACGGATATTACATTATCTCCCCCTAAAAAATAAGTTTTGTCCCGAAACTTTCAACGCGAATAACTCGGGGTATCTCAACTGCATACTCTCTTCCGTCTCCCATGTGGCTTCCTCGGATCCGTGCCTCGACCATTGAACTTTAACCAAAGGAATGGTTTTATGACGAAGTTGCTTCACCCGACGCTGTAAAATCTGAATCGACCTCTCCTCGATGGTAATGTCGGGTCCCAACTCGATCTCTCCAAAATAAATAATATGGCTAGGGTCCGGTACGTACTTCCTAAGCTGGGAAACATGAAATACGTTATGCACGTGACTCAAGGTTGGCGGCAAACCTAACCGATAGGCAAGCTCTCCCACTCTCTCTAAAATCTCAAACGGTCCAATATATCTCGGACTAAGTTTACCCTTCCGTCCGAAGCGCTAAACTCCCCGTGTCGGCGACACCTTAAGCAAAACATGATCCCCCACCTCAAACTCCAATGGCCGGCGACGCATATCGGCATAAGACTTCTGCCGACTCTGGGCCATCAACAATCTATCGCGAATCAGAGCAATCTTCTCTCTCGTTTCAACTACCATATCAGTCTCGGTACCAATCAGCTCGGACGCATCGTCCCAACACAATGGCGATCTGCACTTCCTCCCATACAATGCCTCAAATGGTGCCATTTTGATCGGGGCGTGCCAACTATTGTTGTACGTGAACTCGATCAACGGCAAGTGCGACTCCCAATCATCCTTCCAATCTAAGGCATAGGCTCTCAACATATCCTCTAACGTCTGGATCATCCGTTCTGACTGTCCGTCAGTCTGACGGTGGTAAGACGTACTGAGTCTCAACTCAGTCCCAAAAGCTCGATAAACAGCCTGCCAAAAATGTGATACAAACCGGCCATCTCGATATGAAACAATACTCCTAGGAGTCCCATGCAATCTCACGATCTCTGCAATAAACACTCGTGCCAGCCTCTCCGGTCCCCAAGTGTCCTTAATACCCAGGAAATGAGCTGATTTGGTTAGTCGATCAACAATAACCCAAATCATGTTCATTCCAGTCCGAGTCCTAGGCATCCCAGTAATGAAATCCATAGAGATGTCTTCCTATTTCCATTCCGGAATGGGAAGTGGTCGTAGCAACCCCGCGGGCCGCTGATGCTCAATATTAACCTGCTGACAGGTCAAACACTTCGCCACAAACTCGCTAACGTCCGACTTCAAATTACTCCACCAATAGTTACTCCTCACATCCTTGTACATTTTGCTCATACCAGGATGTATGGAATAAGGTGTAGTATGAGCCTCACTCAAAATCTTCTGCTTCAACTCAAAGTCATTCGGTACACATAATCTGCCGCGAAATCTCAGAACGCCATCATCCTGAACCACAAATCCAGGGGCTTTCCCCTTCCTCACATCCTCCCTCAACTGGACCAAACACGGATCATCATACTGTTTCGCCTTGATATCATCTGTCAAGGACGAAGTGATCTCCAACGCACATAACTGACCCTGAACTCTCTGAACCCAAACTTCGATATTCTGACAAATAAAATCCCGACGGATCCTGCTCTGTGGCATAAGTACCTCTAACATCTGTAACGCCACCGACTTTCGGCTCAACGCATCAGCCACTACGTTAGCCTTACCCGGATGATAAAGTATCTCGAGGTCGTAATCTTTAATTATCTCCAACCACCTTCGCTGTCTCATGTTCAACTCTTTTTGACTGAAGATATACTTCAAACTCTTGTGGTCCGTAAATATCTTAGACGACGACCCATAGAGATAATGCCTCCAGATCTTTAAGGCGAAAACGACCGCAGCTAACTCCAAATCGTGTGGGTTAATTTGCCTCATATGATTTCAACTGGCGGGACGCATAAGCAATAACCCTATCTCTCTGCATCAAAATGCATCCGAGCCCGAGGCCCGAAGCATCACTATATACCACAAAATCTTCGTTCCCCTGAGGCAATGCTAACACGGGTGCGGTAGTTAGTCGTCTCTTCAACTCGTCAAAACTATTCTCTCTGTCTGCGGTCCACTCGAATTTCTGAGTCTTCTGGACCAACTGAGTGAGTGGTCTAGCGATCTTAGAAAACCCCTCAACAAATCTATGGTAATAGCCGGCGAGACCCAGAAAACTCCTCACCTCCTTCACATTCTTAGGCGGCTCCCAAGCCATCACTGCTTCTATCTTCTGCGGATCTACCCGAACTCCCTCTGCTGAAATCACATGCCCGAGGAACATCACTTCTTCGAGCCAAAACTCACACTTAGAGAACTTCGCATACAACTGCTCAGCTCTCAAAATGTCTAACACAATCCGGAGATGTAAGGCGTGCTCCTCCCGACTCCGTGAATAGATAAGAATGTCATCGATAAAGACGACTACTAATTTGTCCAGATACTCAATAAAAACTTTGTTCATCAACTGCATGAGCACTCTTGGGGCATTGGTTAGCCCGAAAGGCATAACCACAAACTCGTAATGGCCATATATCGTCCGAAAGGCAGCTTTCGCTATATCGATGTCCCAAATCCTCAACTGGTAGTAGCCCGATCGCAAATCAATCCTCGAAAAGATTGTCGCCCCCTGAAGCTGATCAAACAAATCGTCAATCCGGGGCAAAGGGTATTTATTTTTGATGGTTAACTTGTTTAATTCCCGATTGTCGATACATAAACGAATCGATCCATCATTCTTCTTAACAAAAAGTACGGGCGCACCCCAAGGCGATGCGCTCGGTCGAATATACCCTTTATCTAACAACTCTCCCAACTGATTCTTCAACTCTAATATCTCCGACGGTGCCATACGGTACGACGCTCGAGAAATAGGGGCCGCATTCGGCTCTAGATCAATAGGAAATTCCACCTCTCGATGTGGTGGTAATCCTGGAAAGTCATACGGAAATACGTCGGGTATTCACTAACAACTGGAATTGACGACAAATCAACTCCACTATCTTCCGCCTTCAGAGAGTAACACCAGTAGCCGACACAACCCTGGTTCAGAAGTTTCATCGCCTTCAAGGCGCTAATCACACTCCCTGACCTACCCGGCTTATGACCGACGAGAGTATGCTCAGTGCCGTCCTCGGCCACTATCGAGATGGTACGTGTCCGATAGTTCATAATAGCACCGTGACGATCCAACCAATCGTCTCCGAGGATCAAATCCTCACCCTTAAGATCTATAACAATGAGATTCGAGGGCCAATCCCGGCTCCCGATCCTCACTGGGCAATCCCTAACCTCCCGATCCCCAACCATACGATCCCTGCTGGGCGTACTCACTACAAACGGTTCACACTCAAACAAGCAGTCAAAACCAATACGACTCACACAATCCGATGCAATAAAGGAATGGGTAGCACCCGAATCAAAAAGCACTGAAACTGGATGAGTAAGGATCTGAGTGGTACCTGACGCCACCGGAACATTTGCCTCCTCTGTGCGCCTCATCTGATACAATCGGGGGTGAACTGAACCCGAACTCGATGCTGCACGGCGATCTGGCTGACCCCGACCCCTACCACGACCCGAACTCTGTGGAACACGAGTAGCTGGAGTGCTGTGATCCCTCTGATCGTCAGTGGTAGTCGGAACTCTAGCGGCCCTGGTGGCCCTCTCATAATGAGCGGCCCGATGCCCGGTCTGTTCGCAAGTAAAGCAAGTAACTGGAGGAGAAGGGCAATCCTTCATCAAATGCTCATATTGGTTGCAGTTAAAACAAACCCTGCCACCAGAAGCAACGGATCGAATCAACGATTACCCAGAGATCCCCACCTGATGAAATGGCCTCTTCCCGGTGTAAGGCGGGCGTGCTCTCGAAAATCGGCCACTCTTGCCGGCTGAAAAGCTGCCAACCGTTTTCTGTTTCTTGGCCTCGGTACCCAACTCTGATTCCGGTGTGGCCATCTCGATCGCTAGAGCGCGATCCTGATACTCCTTCAAAGTGACACACATGAGCGGGCCCATACTCTGCCTGATATGCGGTTTCATGCACATATTGAAGTAACGGATTTTATCAGCCTCCGTCCTCACTTGATCTCTCACGAAACCCAACTGCTGATTGTAAGTAATGATGGCCTGAGAAATAGGCACATCCTGTGGCGTAGCGGTGAAGAACTCCACAATTCTGCGCTCCTTAACTGGCGGTGGACAATATTCTGCTTCCATAGCAGCCTTAAATTCCTCCCAAGTAGCTCGACGGTCTCTGGGCGCAATGACCTCCCACCATTCCGCAGCTTCCTTATCCAGGAGGTACTGGGCAATATGTACCCTCCTGTCTTCGGGACAAGCTACGGCATCGAAGGTCCTGGACAACTGAAAGAGCCAATTCTCCCAACCGAGGGGGTCAGAAGATCCGGAGAAACGAGGTGGGTGCATCTTAGTCACCGTCTGAAGCCACTTACTAGCTTCCTCTTCAGGTGTCTGGGGCGGATTATGGCGTCCACCCTGAGCTATCTGAGTAAGTTGGGCTACTAACTGCTGAAGTACGGCAGTAGCCCCGGCGTCGGCATTATTGCCCGACGGCACTGAGTGAGAGGCTGAGTCCGCAGAGGACTGGGAAAGTGATCCCTCCTCATTATCAGCACCCCGACCACGGCCTCGTCCGCGTCCCCTAGCTGGTCTACCACGACCTCTCAACATACTGAAGGAAAAATGAAAAGAACAAGATCAGAAAGATTCACAATTGAGAAAGTTGGTATCACAATTCATAATTTCGAACAACGCAAGAAAACGAATTACAGAAATATAAGAGTTCGAGGAGACTTACAGCCACGGGTCGCACGAAAAGACGGTAGCATGATGATATTAGGCTCAACGACTGACTCTAATGACGCAACTGACAGACCCAAAAATTTACCGACAGCCTAGGTATTCAAAACCTAAGCTCCGATACCATAAATGTAACAACCCAATTCACAAATGGGATATTACACGCCGTAGAACCCACGTGAGGTCTACCAGGCTAACACATGACACACAAACCACAATGTAATCCCAAATGATGCACTCAAAAAGTAAGTAAGGCCATGGCCTCGGCCAAAACATTTTAACAGAGTACATGAAACATAAATTAAATACCAATTCATTGCCCACGCAGGGGACTTAAACCAAGATTAAAAGTAAACAGTCTAACTCCAGTACTCGACAAATGCAATGACAAAACATAAAAATACAGACTCGAGCCACATCATCAAGCCAGCCCATACTTTGCGTGCATGTCCCGTGCCTGCTCCTCAGCTCTCTCGGTACCTGAAATGCATAAGACGCATTTCCTCCATTTAAGGGGTTAGCATTCGAATAGCTGGTGCAAGTACACAATTACACAACATTATATACAAATACGATTTTTACACAATCATCTCAATCAGAAATCATTTGCCATAAATATTCCGGAATATTACATTGGCAATCAATTCAGTTTCAATCATCACGATGTCACAAAATCACAACTGGTATCCCCTGGCCGTACCCCTTAGTATCGACCCCCAGACATCCCGTCGAACGCTGCGGGTGGGATACCACTTCCGCGGCCGTACCCCTTAGTATCGACCCCCAGACATCCCGTCGGACACTCCAGGTGGAAGTTCAACCACACACGCACCCAAGTCCACTTCCTCGGCCGTACCCCATAGTATCGACCCCCAGACATCCCGTCGGACACTCCGAGTGGAAGGAACACAACTCACGCACTCGAAAACCACAATTCATCATTCATTTCGAAAACACAACATACATAATGAAATGTAATACATATACTTGCCTTGAATAAGACGAAACGAAGGAAACGACGAAGGAATAGGTTTTGGTCCGAACAATCCTCCCAAATCCGTTCCTAATCATAATAACGGTATACAACAAGTCTCATTAATGCGGAAAGGTAAGAATTAATCCTAATTCTACCCGCTGGAACAATTTGTCGGTCACGACTTGGGTATCGTCGACTATAAGTGACGAACAATGGAAAACTTGGAGTTTAAAATCACAAATCATCAATAAAACGAAGGATTACAGGTACATGATCGAAGCCTAGCAATAATCCAATGATAATTCGGACTAAAGGAGTCAAATCCCAAAAAATCCCCAAAATTTCCCCAAAATCTCAAAACAAGGGTTTCGGGGATTCTTACCTTGATTCGGATGGTGAAAAGTGTTAGGAACTGGAAGAATTCACGCAAGGAATGTACGGATGGTAGTGGATGATGATATCCAGTCGGAATCGGCCCTAACCCTCGTCTGGAATCGCTCAAAGCCGAGAAGGATAAGAAATGATGGAAAAATGACAAAGTTGACTGCTGCTGTCCTATTTATATTAAACAGACTTAGCGCACGCTACGCACAAGCATTAGCGTGCGCTAACGGGGTATGGAAGAACGATCGCCTCTTGTCCTCCGGTTAGCGTCGCAAGCTAACATGATTAGCGTGCGCTAATGCTAGGAATTAGCGTGCGTTAACGCTGAATTAGCGTCTGTTGCACAGTCGATCGAAATCGAACCTCTTGTCGGGCCGCTGAAATCGTTAGTGCACGCTACGAACCCCAGGTTAGCGTACGTTAACCACACAGTGATAGCGCACGCAGTAAGCCCGGAGTAGCGTGCGCTACTCGAGCGGCCGATTGATCTTGCCGATCTGCTAACGCTGCCAACAGCACAAAAGTATTGAAATGCGAAGCAAGACCAGAATCCGGAACATAAACACGGAATAATCAAGATGACAAAGCTAAGCGTTGAAAGAGAATCTAATTCCGGTCACTGGAGAGTCCGAAATGTAACAAACAAAGTGAAATTCCCTAAACTTATGGAAATTACAAAAATGGCCTGAGTGCCCGAAAATCGCGATACAACGTCGGATTAACAAACCGAAAGTTTCAACACGACCAACTCAACCAAACAAACTTATGCAAATCAAGAAACAACGAAAACGAATGAGATTTACGAGAATCGAACGTACATGCGACAAGGTATAATTCAAGATGAAATTATGCAAAAACATCCTCGAAACTCATCCAAACGGAAAAACTCCAAGAACAAAATAGATTCAGAATTCCAAAACAGGGATAAGAGATTTGTCCGAAACGAACATACACCAAAAATAGAAATTAGCAAAAATAGAAAACACGGATATTACAGATATCACTTGTAGCTCATTCTTATGATTCTCCTATGTAGCATCTTCACATGGTTCTCCCATGTAGTATAATCGTATGGTTATCCCCTGTAGCATCTTCTAGTTTTTTTTTGTGTCTACCTTCTAACGTTTTCTTACGATTATCTTGTCTAGCATTTTCTTATGGATACCTTCTGTTTCTCATGTAACATCTTCTTCCGATTATCCCATTTAGCATATTATTACAGTTCGCCAGTATAAAATATTCTTACAGTTCTCCCGTGTAACATATTTTTACATTATCCTGTCTAACCTCTTCTTTTGGTTCTCTCATCGAACATCTGCTTATGGTTCTCCTATATAGCAAATTTGTATGATTCTCCTATCTGGATTTACTTATGGTTCTCTTACTTGGCATCTTTTCATGTGTCTCATGTGTAGTATTTTTTATAGATCTCTAGTGTAACATATTTTTATAATTTTTCCGTGTAATCTCATGGAGGTGAAGTATTTTGGTTCTCACGTGTAGCCTCTTCTTATGGTTTTCTCAAGTAACATCTTCCTATGGATCTCTAGTGCAGGGCCGGCCCTTGTGCTGGGCTAAATGGGCCTCCGCCCAGGGCAGCAACAGCCCAAGGGGCATCCAGGGCCGGCCCACCTAGTAGTACTTAGGTTTATTTTTTATTTTTTTTCACTCGGTTGCTCGCTCCTCTCTCTCTCTCTTGACTCTCTCTCACTCTCACACACCACACCACCAGTCCCCAATCTTTTTTTTTTCACTCGGTCGCTCCTCTCTCTCTCTCTCTGACTCTCTTCCACTCTCACACACCATCACCACACCAGTAAAACCCTCCGTTCCTCTCCTGCTCTCTCTCTCGGTCGCTCCGTCCTCTCTACTCTCCCAACTCTTTTTTTTTTAATTTTAGGGCTTGTGTCGGTCGCTCGCCCCAGGTTTCATATTCCCCAATCGACCACTCACCCTTTGCCGTGCCAATCCCGTGATCCAGTGTTGTCTTTCCATTTTTTTCCTTTCAAGTAAATTTTTTATTTTACTTCTTGGTATTATTTGCTAATTTACTTGGCATTACTTGGTATTATTTTCTTATTTGCTTGGTATTACTTGGTATTTTTGCTTAGTTGTTTGATTACTTGTTGAAAAATGTTTCCTAGATCACAACCATCCGGAGCTCAAAATCGAAAAAGAAAGAAAAAACAACAAGAAATTGCTCAATCTTTACATCGTTTTAGGTGATATTATGTTTGTTTTGTTTTTCTGGATTTTGGTTTATGACATTGTAACTTTTCTTTTTAATAATAATCGGCGTGGGGATGAGCCGCCTAGCTTGACTAGGTTCCAAACCCCTTCAAAAAATTGTGTTATTAATTTCTTAAATTAAGGGGCATATTTTTCGCCCTTCGCCCAGGGCATCCGAAACTATTGGACCGGCCCTGCTCTCGTGTACATCTTTTTATTGTTCATTCATGAAACATCTTCTTATGATTCTTCCTTGGAGCATCTTATTACAGTTCCCCCGTGTAATATGTTTATATAGTTCTCTGTTATAACATCCTCTTATGATTCTCCTCTCTAACATCTTCTTGTGGTTCTCCCATCTAATATTTTCTTATGGATCCATTGTAGCATCATTTTCTTACTGTTCTCTTTCTTAGCATATTATTGTTAAAAACTGAACTAAAGAATTTTATTTAATAAACTTTCATCATTTTTTGAGGGTGAATTTTTAATCATATTATTGTTTATGTTTTAGATTAAGTTAAAAGTTGTACAGTAAACGAAACCATCATAAATATAATTTATATTAATTTTAAATGACTAAATTTTTACTCTCATCATGAAAATAACTATTTTAATTTTAATAAATAAATATATAAAACTATTGACCATTAATATACGAATTAGGGTAAATTTAGTTGACCACTTAATTCACTTGATATATTGATTCTAATTTTATAGAAGTTTTATAATTAAGAACGATTTGATTAGGACTAAGATTTTCAGAAATCTGAAACCAGTTTTTTTACGGAATTCAAAATTCCATGGATAAAAATTAAGATCATAACTCAAAGTAATATAATACGAAAATATTTGTTGTTAGGTTGTAACGTAACTAATCACCTTTATATATATATATATATATATATATATATATATATATTGTAACAACCCGAGATATTCGGAGTATGTTACAGCGTCGTGGACCCCTACATAGGACCCACCAGGCTACAACAAGAAAACACCACTCGACTAACCATCTCGGTTAGCAAGGACACTCATTTAAATGATATGACATATAAAGATACGCCCGGAGCAACCGGCGAAATAAGCTTCATCCGACAATGTAACAATTTAAAGTAATACAATACGGAGTTTGTAATGAAAAGCCTAAGTACTCGCGAGTACAATCTATAAGTTTATAACTGTGGGAACAACCATATCGAAATAGACAAAGGAAATAAGAAGACCCAAATGCGCATGTCAACGACCCTGGCCAACATCCTCGTACTGTCCCAGTGCTCGCTCGTCCGGATAATCATAACCTGAAATCCATAACAAGAATTTCCCCAAAACGGGTCCCCAAAGGGGTTAGCAATTACGCTAGTACAAGTAATCAAGGCAAACCTATCGCTTACACATTTCATAGTACATGCACCAATATCATTTCAAAAACCAAAACCAGACATGTCTTTTCCGGAAACAAACAGTCAAATAATTTGCCTTGGGAACAGGGTAATACCATTGATCCCGCCCGAGGCCTCTAAGGACCCTCCCGAGCTGGCCATATCATAAAACAAAACACGCACATGCATCGCCTTGGGAACAGAGTAATATCATAGATCCCGCCCGAGGCCTATAAGGACCCTCCCGAGCTGGCTAGCTAAACAAACTCATGAATTCAGGACTCAACCCTTTGGATTCCCTCCGTGATCCCGTCGGACCAACCCGAGGTGAGCAAATCACACACAAAATACAACACCATTCCACGTTAAGCATAAAGGTTTCCAAAAATACTTGCCTTGAATAATTGATGACGCAACGAACGGAAAGGATAATCACCGACGAACGCTAGGAATCAACAGAACCGAACCTAACGATTCGAAGAACATAATTACAACCAACTCTAGACGAATACGGAAATGGAATACACCCGAAAACCCGCCTACGATTCATGTATATTCATACAAAAATAACAACGAGGGCGGACCACAACCAAACCCTCTCGATTCCGCAAAACCATGAAAATATACCATGAATCTGTAGGGAAACTAATGATATTGACAAGTTTAATCATATTCATCATGAATCCACCAACAAAACGGAACGAATCGGAAGAAAATCCCAAAACCCCCAATTTATCCAAAAGTAGGGTTCTAAGAGATTTACCTTGGATTAGGATGAAAGATTCGTGCTGATGTTGTTATAATACACCAAGAACTCAAGAAAGATGTTGGATGAGATGATTGGGGGAAGAAATCGCCAAGAAAATCGCCTAATCGCCTTAGTCATGAGAGGAGGAAGAAATGAGAAATTATGATTATCTCGGTCAACTCCCTGGTTTATATAGCCAGGGAGTGTTAGCGCGTGCTAACTCCTCAAGGTTAGCGTGCGCTAGCGGGATAAAATTCCAATCCATACAGTTAGCGTCCCAGTCCAGTAGCTAGATTTCTGGCCGTTAGCGTGCGCTACTCCAAATGTAGCGTGCGCTAATAACCTATCGGTAGCGCGCGCTATCGGTCAATAGCGTGCGCTACCTGGGCATCAGTCGAGTCCAGTGGCAACTGTCCAGAACTCACCTGACCCGTTAGCGTGCGCTATCGTACAAACGTAGCATGCGCTACCTGGCACCTGACCGAGTTCAGTAGTAAACTGTCCAGCACTGGACAGTCACGCTAGCGCGCGCTAATGAACAACTTAACGTGCGCTAGACAGAGTAGCGTGCGCTAATCCGATAGCCCAGAGGGCTGGGAACAAAACTGCCACTCCCAGGGCTAACTCGCTAGCGCGCGCTATGAAGTAAACGTAGCGTGCGCTACTAAGGAACCTCTAGCGTGCGCTATGCAGAAAATTTAGCGTGCGCTAGATACCGAATATAAACGGTCCAAAACACCGGAATACGGACGAAATGTCAAACGGAACATCTCAAGACACATCAAAACATAGGATGGATCCACGGCAACCCCGAAACAGCGGTTCCGCACAACAATAACGAGAATCAGATCAATAGATGACGGGAAAGATACACTGAAAGATACACGAGGGTCTCTACGACCGAAAAATACATCGAAAATAAAAATTCAAAGGAAAGAAAAATGCGGATATTACATTCTACCCCTCTAAAAACAAGTTTCGTCCCGAAACTTAAGAGACAAACAACTCGGGGTACCTAGCACGCATGCTATCCTCGGTTTCCCAAGTTGCCTCCTCGACACCAAGTTTCGACCACTGCATTTTGACCAAAGGGATGGTCTTACGCCTCAGTCGTTTCTCGCGATGCTCCAAAATCTTCAAGGGATGTTCTTCAAAAGTAATATCCTCGGAGACATCAATCTCCCCATAGTCGATGATGTGACTAGAATCCGGGACATATTTCCTCAGCTGGGAAACATGAAAAACGCTATGAACATGACTCAGGGCCGGGGGCAATGCCAAACGGTATGCCAACCCACCGACTCGCTCGAGAATCTCGAAGGGTCTAATAAATCTCGGGCTAAACTTCCCCTTTTTCCCGAAACGGAAAATTCCCCTCGTCGGCGACACCTTCAGCAAAACGTGGTCTCCCACCTCGAATTCTAAAGGTCGACGACGGACATCGGCATAGGACTTATGTCGACTCTGGGCAGTCAACATCCGTTCCCGAATTAATTCTATCTTCTGCCCCGTCTCTAAAACGACATCCGGCTCGGTCCCGACTAAATCGGACGCCTCATTCCAACAAATCGGTGATCGGTATCGCCGCCCATAAAGTGCCTCATGTAATATCCGCGTTTTCCATTTTTAGTAATTTCTATTTTTGGGTGTATATTCATTTCGGACAACTCGCTTGGCACTGTTTTGGAATTCTGAATCTATTTTGTTCTTGGAGTTTCTCCGTTTGGACGAGTCTCGATGATGTTTTTATGTAATTTCATCTTGAGTTATATTTTGTCGTATGTGTATTCGATTCTCGTTAAACTCGTTCGATTTCATCATTTTCCTATTTCCATGAGTTTGCATGGTTGAGTAGAGCATGTTGTGAGTTTCGGATTGTTAATCCGACATTGTATCGTGATTTTCGGATGTTTTGGCTGTTTTTGTAATTTCCTATAAGTTTAGTGAATTTGTTCCTTGTTCAGTTTTGATTGTGTACCTCGGACCGTTTTGGGTTACTGGTTATTGTTTCTTGTTGTGTGTATTTTCCTCGGTCGGTTGGGTCGGCATATCGTGTTTTGGTGATCGTCTTTTTCATTTTTGGTAGCGTTGTTTTCTGTCCAGAATGCTGTCTGTCAGGACCTGTGCAAAATGGCGCAAGACCCGCGGCATTTTGCGCCGTGTCTGTGCGCCGTGTTGCCCAGTGGTGCCCGCTGCCTTGCGAAACGGCGCAAGACTCACGGCATTTTGCGCCGTGTCTGTGTGCCGTGTCGCACAGGGGTCGGCCGCTGACCATCAATACGGCGCTGAAACACGGCGCTATTTGGACCGTTTGTTGCGCCGTGTTCTGTCCAGTATATAAAGGAAAGACGGGTGTTTTAACCCCATTTCTTCCTTTCTCTCCCGTTTCTCCGCTCTCTCCTCACGACTTTGGGCGATTTCAAACAGATATTGCACTCTAGCATCTTATAACTCGGATTTGGACATTCTAACACGAATCAATCATCTTCCTTCCACCATTCCATCGTTGAATTGAGGTAATTGGTCATTATACCTAATTTTGGGGTTCTTGGCTATAATTCATTTTTCCTTTCGTTTTTGCTTCGATTGATGATGAATATTAGTTGGGTAATCATGGTGTTATGTTTTCCTAGAACTTTAGCGGATAAATTCCAAGTTTTTCCCCTTCGTTGATCGAATTTGAACTTTATGCCTCAATAGTGTTCGGCGGATTGTCCCTTAGGATAGAACGTCGATTAATTCGTGATTTCTCAGTGGAATTGTAGTTGATTGAGTCTCTATTGTTGTTAGGGTCAGATTCGTGAAGATTGTTTGGACCGAAACCTTTCCGTTCACCGTTTTTCCTTCACGTCGTGTTATCCAAGGCAAGTACATGTATTACATTCTGTTATGTATGTTACATTTTCAAAGTTAATGATGAATTGTGGTTTTCGGGTGCGTGAGTTGTGTTCCTTCCACCCGGAGTGTCCGACGGGATGTCTGGGGGTCGATACTAAGGGGTACGGCCGCGGAAGTGGACTTGGGTGCGTGTGTGGTTGAACTTCCACCCGGAGTGTCCGACGGGATGTCTGGGGGTCGATACTAAGGGGTACGGCCGCGGAAGTGGTATCCCACCCGGAGCGTTCGACGGGATGTCTGGGGGTCGATACTAAGGGGTACGGCCACGGGATACCAATTGTGATTTTGTGATATCGTGATGATTGGGAACTGATTTGATTGCCATTGTGGTATTCCGGAATATTTATGGCAAATGATTTCTGATTGAGAACATTGTGTAAAAACCATATTTGTATATAATGTTGTGTAATTGTGTACTTGCACTAGCTATTCGAATGTTAACCCCTTAAATGGGGGAAATGCGTCGTATGCATTTCAGGTATCGGGAGAGCTGAGGAGCAGGCACGGGACATGCATGCAAAGGATGGGCTGGCTTGATGATGTGGCTTGAGTCTGTATTTTTATGTTTTGTCATTGCATTTGTCGAGTACTGGAGTTAGACTGTTTACTTCTAAACTTGGTTTAAGTCCCCTGCGTGGGCAATGAATTGATATTTACATTATGTTTCATGTACTCCGTTGAAATGTTTTGGCCGAGGCCACGGCCTTATTTACTTTTGAGTGCATCTTTTGGGGGTTTCATTGTGGTTATGTGTCATGTATTAGCCTGGTAGACCTCACGAGGGTTCTACGGCGTGTAATGTCCCATTTGTGAATTGGGGTGTTACATTTATGGTATCAGAGATTAGGTTTTGAATACCTAGGCTGTCGGTTAATTTTTGGGTCTGTTAGTTGCGTCATTAGAGTCAGTCGTTGAGCCTAATATAATCATGCTACCGTCTTTTCGTGCGACCCGTGACTGTAAGTCTCCTCGAACTCTTATATTTCTGTATTCGTTTTCTTACGTTGTTTGGGATTGTGAATTGTGATACCAACCTTATAGATTGTGAATCTTTCTGATCTTTTTCTTTTCGTATTTTCTTCAGTATGTTGAGAGGTCGTGGTAGACCAGCTAGGGGACGCGGCCGAGGCCATGGTCGGGGTGCTGATAATGAAGAGGGCTCACTTTCTCAGTCCTCTGCAGACTCAGCCTCTCACTCAGTGCCGTCGGGTAATAATGCCGATGCCGGGGCTACTGCCGTACTTCAGCAGTTAGTAGCCCAGCTTGCTCAGATAGCTCACGGTGGATGCCAGAATCCGCCCCCGACACTTGAAGAGGAAGCTAGTAAGTGGCTTCAGACGGTGACTAAGATGCACCCTCCTCGTTTCTCCGGATCTTCTGACTCCCTTGGTTGGGAGAATTGGCTCTTTCAGTTGTCCAGGACCTTCGATGCCGTAGCTTGTCCTGAAGAAAGGAGGGTACATATTGCCCAGTACCTCCTGGATAAGGAAGCTGCGGAATGGTGGGAGTCCGTTGCGCCCAGAGACCGTCGGGCCACTTGGGAGGAGTTCAGGGCTGCTATGGAAGCAGAATATTGTCCGCCGCCAGTCAAAGAACGCAGAAGTGTGGAGTTCTTCACCGCTACACCTCAGGATGTGCCTATTTCTCAGGCCATCATTACTTACAATCAGTAGTTGGGTTTCGTGAGAGATCAGGTGAGGACGGAGGCTGATAAAATCCGTTACTTCAATATGCGCATGAAGCCGCATATCAGGCAGAGTATGGCACCACTCATGTGTGCCACTTTGAAGGAATACGGGATCGCGCTGCGCGATCGAGATGGTATCCGGAATCAGAGTCGGTTTCGGAAGCTAAGAAGCAGAAGACTACTGGCGGGTTCTCGGCCGGTAAAAGTGGTCAGTTTTCGAGGTCTCGTTCTGCTCCTACACCCAGGAAGAGACCGTTTCATCAGGCTGGGGGATCTCAGGGTAATCGTTCAGTCCAATCCGTTGCTTCTGGTGGCAGGGTTTGTTTTAACTGCAACCAATATGAGCATTTGATGAAGGATTGCCCTTCTCCTCCAGTTACTTGCTTTACTTGCGGGCAGACCGGGCATCGGGCAGCCCATTGTGAGAGGGCCACCAGGGCCGCTAGAGTCCCGACTACCACTGCCGATCAGAGGGAGCACAGCATCCCAGTTACTCATGTTCCGCAGGGTTCGAGTCGTGGTAGGGGTAGGGGTCAGCCGGATCGCCGTACAGCGTCGAGTTTGGGTTCAGTTCACCCCCGATTGTATCAGATGAGGCGCACAGAGGAGGCAGACGTTCTGGTGGCGTCAGGTACCACTCAGATCCTTACTCATCCAATTTCAGTGTTTTTGATTCGGGTGCTACCCATTCCGTTATTGCTTCAGATTGTGTGAATCGTATTGGCTTTGACTGCTTGTTTGAGTGTGAACCGTTTGTAGTGGGTACGCCTAGCGGGGATCGTATGATTGGGGACCGGGAGGTTATAGATTGCCCAGTGAGGATCGGGATCCGGGATTCGCCCTCGAATCTCATTGTTATAGACCTTAAGGGTGAGGATTTGATCATTGGGGACGATTGGTTGGATCGTCACGGTGCTATCATGAACTATCGGACTCGTACCATCTCGATAGTAGCTGAGGACGGCACCGAGCATACTCTCGTCGGTTGTAAGCCAGGGAGATCGGGGAGTGTGATTAGCGCCTTAAAGGCGATGAAACTTCTAAACCAGGGTTGTGTCGGCTATTGGTGTTACGCTCTGCAGGCGGAGGATGGTGGGGTTGACATGTCGTCGATTCCAATTGTTAGTGAGTATCCTGACGTATTCCCGGATGACTTGCCGGGATTATCACCACAGCGAGAGGTGGAGTTTCCTATTGATCTTGAGCCGAATGCGGCCCCTATTTCTCGAGCACCGTACCGTATGGCACCGTCAGAGATGTTAGAATTGAAGAAGCAGTTGGGAGAGTTGTTGGAAAAAGGGTACATTCGACCGAGCGCATCGCCTTGGGGTGCGCCTGTACTTTTTGTTAAAAAGAAGGATGGATCACTTCGTTTATGCATTGATTATCGAGAATTAAACAAGTTGACCATCAAAAATAAATACCCTTTGCCCCGGATTGACAACTTGTTTGATCAGCTTCAGGGGGCGACAGTCTTTTCGAAGATTGATTTGCGATCGGGCTACTACCAGTTGAGGATTCGGGATACCGATATACCGAAATCTGCCTTTCGGACGAGATATGGCCATTACGAGTTTGTGGTTATGCCTTTCGGTCTAACCAATGCCCCAGCAGTGTTCATGCAGTTGATGAACAAAGTTTTTATTGAGTATCTGGACAAATTTGTAGTCGTCTTTATCGATGACATCCTTATCTATTCACGGAGTCGGGAGGAGCACGCCTTACATCTCCGGATTGTATTAGACATTTTGAGAGCTGAGCAGTTGTATGCGAAGTTCTCTAAGTGTGAGTTTTGGCTCGAGGAAGTGATGTTCCTCGGGCATGTGATTTCAGTAGAGAGAGTTCGGGTAGATCCGCAGAAGATAGAGGCAGTGATGGCTTGGGAGCCGCCTAAGAATGTGAAGGAGGTGAGTAGTTTTCTGGGTCTTGCCGGCTATTACCATCGATTTGTTGAGGGATTTTCTAAGATTTCTAAACCGCTCACTCAGTTGCTCCAGAAGACTCAGAAATTCGAGTGGACCGCAGACAGACAGGGTAGTTTTGACGAGTTGAAGAGACGACTAACTACCGCACCCGTGTTAGCGTTGCCTAAGGGGAACGAAGATTTTGTGGTATATAGTTATGCTTCGGGCCTCGGGCTCGGATGTGTTTTGATGCAGAGATACAGGGTTATTGCCTATGCGTCCCGCCAGTTAAAACCTTATGAGGTGAATTACCCCACGCACGATTTGGAGTTGGCTGCGGTCGTTTTCGCCTTAAATATCTGGAGGCATTATCTCTATGGGTCGTCGTATAAAATTTTTACGGATCACAAGAGTTTGAAGTATATCTTCAGTCAGAAAGAGTTGAATATGAGACAGCGTAGGTGGTTAGAGCTGATTAAAGATTACGACCTCGAGATACTTTACCATCCGGGTAAGGCTAACGTAGTGGCTGATGCGTTGAGCCGGAAGCCGATGGCGTTACAGATGTTAGAGGTACTTACACGCAGTAGGATCCGGCGAGATTTTATCCGCCGAATATCGAGGTTTGGGTTCGAGAGTTCGAGTCGATTATATGCGTTAGAGATATCACTTCGTCCTTGTCGATGATATCAAGCGGCGATATGACGATCCGTTTTTGGTCCAGTTGAGGGAGGATGTGAGGAAGGGGAAAGCCCCCGGATTTGTGGTTCACGATGATGGAGTTTTGAGATTTCGCGGCAGGCTATGTGTACCGAGTGTTGTTGAGCTGAGACAGAAGATCTTGAGTGAAGCTCATACCACACCTTACTCCATACATCCTGGTACGAGTAAAATGTACAAGGATGTGAGGAGTAACTACTAGTGGAGTAATTTGAAGTCAGACGTTAGCGAGTTTGTATCGAGGTGTTTGACCTGTCAGCAGGTTAAGATCGAGCATCAGCGACCCGCGGAGCTTTTGCGACCACTTCCTATCCTGGAGTGGAAATGGGAGGATATTTCTATGGATTTCATTACCGGTATGCCTAAGACTCGGACTGGAATGAACATGATTTGGGTCATTGTCGATCGACTAACCAAATCGGCTCATTTTCTGGATATTAAGGACACTTGGGGCCCAGAGAGACTAGCACGAATGTTTATTGCGGAGATCGTGAGGTTACATGAGACCCCTAAGAGTATTGTTTCGAATCGTGATGGCCGGTCCATATCACATTTTTGGCAGGCCGTTCATAGAGCTTTGGGGACCGAGTTGAGACATAGTACCTCCTACCACCCTCAGACAGACGGACAGTCTGAGCGGACGATACAGACACTGGAGGATATGTTGAGAGCCTGTGCCTTAGACTGGAAGGATGATTGGGAGTCGCACTTGCCATTGATCGAGTTCACATACAACAATAGTTGGCACGCCTCGATCAAAATGGCGCCATTCGAGGCGTTGTATGGGAGAAGGTGCAGATCGCCATTGTGTTGGGACGATGCGTCCGAGCTGATTGGTACTGAGCCCGATATGGTAGTTGAGACGAGGGAGAAGATTGCTCTCATTCGCGATAGGTTGGTGACGGCCCAGAGCCGGCAGAAGTCTTATGCCGATACACGTCGCCGGCCGTTAGAGTTTGAGGTGGGAGACCATGTGTTGCTTAAGGTGTCGCCGACATGAGGAGTTTACCGCTTCGGTTGGAAGGGTAAACTTAGTCCGAGATTTATTGGGCCGTTCGAGATCCTAGAGAGAGTCGGAGAGCTTGCATATCGGTTAGGCTTGCCGCCGTCCCTGAGCCATGTGCATAACGTATTTCATGTTTCCCAGCTTAGAAAGTACGTACCGGACCCTAGCCATATTATTGATTGTGGAGAGGTCGAGTTGGGGCCCGACATTACCTTCGAGGAGAGGCCGATTCAGATCTTAGAGCGTCGAATGAAGCAGCTCAGGCACAAAACCATTCCTTTGGTTAAAGTGCAGTGGTCGAGGCATGGATCCGAGGAAGCCACGTGGGAAACGGAGGAGAGTATGAGGTCGAGATACCCCGAGTTATTCACGTTGTAAGTTTCAGGATGAAACTTATTTTTAGGGGGAGATAATGTAATATCCGCATTTTCCATTTTTAGTAATTTCTATTTTTGCGTGTATATTCGTTTCGGACAACTCGCTTGGCACTGTTTTGGAATTCTGAATCTATTTTGTTCTTGGAGTTTCTCCGTTTGGACGAGTCTCGATGATGTTTTTACGTAATTTCATCTTGAGTTATATTTTGTCGCATGTGTATTCGATTCTCGTTAAACTCGTTCGATTTCGTCATTTTCCTATTTCCATGAGTTTGCATGGTTGAGTAGAGCATGTTGTGAGTTTCGGATTGTTAATCCGACATTGTATCGTGATTTTCGGATGTTTGGGCCGTTTTTGTAATTTCCTATAAGTTTAGGGAATTTGTTCCTTGTTCGGTTTTGATTGTGTACCTCGGACCGTTTTGGGTTACTGGTTATTGTTTCTTGTTGTGTGTATTTTCCTCGGTCGGTTGGGTCGGCATATTGTGTTTTGGTGATCGTCTTTTTCGTTTTTGGTAGCTTTGTTTTACATCGAATGCATGCAGCCGGGACACTGTGCAAAGCGCGCAAGACCCGCGGCATTTGCGCCGTGTGCATGCGCCGTGTTGCCCGATGGTGCCATTGCCTTGCGAAACGGCGCAAGACTCGCGGCATTTTGCGCCGTGTACGTGCGCCGTGTCGCACAGTCGGCCGCCACCATCAATACGGGCCTGAAACACGGCGCTATTTGGACCGTTTGTTGCGCCGTGTTCATCCCGATATATAAGGACAGACGGGTGTTTTAACCCCATTTCTTCCTTTCTCTCCCGTTTCTCCACTCTCTCCTCGCGACTTTGGGCGATTTCAACCAGATATTGCATTCTAGCATCTTATAACTCGGATTTGGACATTCTAACACGAATCAATCATCTTCCTTCCACCATTCCATCGTTGAATTGAGGTAATTGGTCATTATACCTAATTTTGGGGTTCTTGGCTATAATTCATTTTTCCTTTCGTTTTTGCTTCGATTGATGATGAATATTAGTTGGGTAATCATGGTGTTATGTTTTCCTAGAACTTTAGCGGATAAATTCCAAGTTTTTCCCTTTATTGATCGAATTTGAACTTTATGCCTCAATAGTGTTCGGCGGATTGTCCCTTAGGATAGAACGTCGATTAATTCGTGATTTCTTAGTGGAATTGTAGTTGATTGAGTCTCTATTGTTGTTAGGGCCAGATTCGTGAAGATTGTTTAGACCGAAACCTTTCCGTTCATCGTTTTTCCTTCACGTCGTGTTATCCAAGGCAAGTACATGTATTACATTCCGTTATGTATGTTACGTTTTCAAAGTGAATGATGAATTGTGGTTTTCGGGTGTGTGAGTTGTGTTCCTTCCACCCGGAGTGTCCGACGGGATGCCTGGGGGTCGATACTAAGGGGTACGGCCGCGGAAGTGGACTTGGGTGCGTGTGTGGTTGAACTTCCACCCGGAGTGTCCGACGGGATGTCTGGGGGTCGATACTAAGGGGTATGGCTGCGGAAGTGGTATCCCACCCGGAGCGTTCGACGGGATGTCTGGGGGTCGATACTAAGGGGTACGGCCACGGGATACCAGTTGTGATTTTGTGATATCGTGATGATTGGGAACTGATTTGATTGCCATTGTGGTATTCCGGAATATTTATGGCAAATGATTTCTGATTGAGAACATTGTGTAAAAACCGTATTTGTATATAATGTTGTGTAATTGTGTACTTGCACTAGCTATTCGAATGTTAACCCCTTAAATGGGGGAAATGCGTCTTATGCATTTCAGGTACCGGGAGAGCTGAGGAGCAGGCACGGGACATGCATGCAAAGGATGGGCTGGCTTGATGATGTGGCTTGAGTCTGTATTTTTATGTTTTGTCATTGCATTTGTCGAGTACTGGAGTTAGACTATTTACTTCTAAACTTGGTTTAAGTCCCCTGCGTGGGCAATGAATTGATATTTACATTATGTTTCATGTACTCCGTTGAAATGTTTTGGCCGAGGCCACGGCCTTATTTACTTTTGAGTGCATCTTATGGGGGTTTAATTGTGGTTATGTGTCATGTGTTAGCCTGGTAGACCTCACGAGGGTTCTACGGCGTGTAATGTCCCATTTGTGAATTGGGGTGTTACACCTCATACGGTGCCATCCGAATCGACGCATGCCAACTATTGTTGTATGTGAATTCGATCAATGGCAAATGCTCCTCCCAGTCGCTGCTCCAATCGAGAGCGCACGCACGCAACATATCCTCGAACGTCTGGATAGTGCGTTCCGACTGTCCATCTGACTGAGGATGAAAAGAGGTACTCAAACGCAAATGAGTACCCAACGCTTTATGCACCGCCTGCCAAAAGTGCGATACAAATCAGCCATCACGATCCGAAACAATAGACTTCGGAGTACCGTGAAGCCTCATAATCTGCGCGATAAACACACGAGCTAACTTCTCCGGGCCCCAAGTGTCCTTGATGGCCAGAAAATGTGCCGACTTGGTCAGACGATCAACAATCACCCATACCATATTCATGCCCGACCTCGATCTCGGAAAACTCGTAACGAAATCCATCGATATGTCTTCCTATTTCCATTCTGGAACGGGAAGTGACTGCAATAACCCAGCTGGTCGCTGATGCTCGATTTTGACCTGCTGACAAGTCAAGCACTTCGCTACAAACTGCACGACCTCTTCCTTCATATCATTCCACCAGAAGTTCCTCCTCAGGTCCTTGTACATCTTACTCGAACCAGGATGAACGGAGTAAGGTGTAGCATGGGCCTCACGCAAAATACTCTATCTCAACTCTGAGTCGTTCGGCACACAAAACCGACTCTGGAATCTCAAAATACCATCCTCGTGAATCACAAACCCAGGAGACTTTCCCTTAAGAACGTTCTCTCAGATTTGAGTAATCATCGGATCCTCTAACTGTTTCAGCTTAATTTCATCGATCAAAGACGACGAAATCTCTAAAGCACAAAGTTGCCCGGCAGCTCCAGGCAACAAAACCTCAACATCTAACTCGATCAAAGCCCGCCGAAGCTCAGACTGAGACGTAAGGACCTCAAGCGTTCGCAACGCGATCGGTTTCAGACTCAAGGCGTCGGCCACGACGTTCGCCTTGCCCGGATGATAAAGGATTTCGAGGTCATAATCCTTAATCGGCTCTAACCACCTTCTCTGCCTCATATTCAACTCCCGCTGAGTAAATATGTATTTCAGACTTTTATGATCGGTAAAAATCTGACATGTAGAGCCGAAAAGGTAGTGACGCCAGATCTTGAGCGCAAAAACAACTGCCGCTAACTCCAAATCATGAGTAGGGTAGTTAAACTCATACGGCCTCAACTGTCTCGATGCATATGCAATGGTCTTTCCGTTCTGCATCAATAAGCACCCAAGACCCTGACCCGAAGCATCACTGTAAACGGCAAAACCCTCGTTGCCACACGGCAACGCCAAAACCGGGGCTGAGGTCAAACGCCTCTTCAGTTCCTCGAAACTCGACTGTCTCTCGTCATTCCAGACGAATTTCTCGGATTTCTGGAGCAACTGCGTAAGTGGCCGAGCTAGTTTCGAGAAACCCTCGACGAACCTACGATAGTAGCCATCCAAACCCAAGAAACTACGGAGCTCCTTCACATTCTTGGGCGGTGCCCAATCCAACACTGCCTCGATCTTCTGCGGATCCACACGAACCCCCTCGGCTGAAATCACGTGTCCTAAGAACATCACTTCCTTCATCCAGAACTCACATTTCGAGAACTTCGCATAGAGTTGCTCGGTCCTCAAAATGTCTAACACTACTCGCAAATGATGGGCATGCTCCTCCTCGTTCCTCGAATAAATAAGAATATCGTCAATGAAGACGACGACACACTTATCCAAATACTCGATAAAGACTTTGTTCATCAACTGCATGAACACTGCCGGCGCATTAGTTAACCCGAAAGGCATAACTACGAACTCATAATGTCCGTATCTCGTCCGAAAAATTTGTTTTGCACGTCGGACTCCCTCACCCGAAGCTGATAGTACCCCGATTTCAAATCAATCTTCGAGAATACCGCAGCTCCCTGCAACTGGTCGAACAAGTCATCAATTCTCGGCAAAGGATACTTGTTCTTGATGGTCACCTTGTTTAGTTCGCGATAGTCGATACACAAACGTAGTGAACCATTCTTCTTCCGCACAAACAGGACCGGTGCGCCCTAAGGCGAGGTGCTCGGTCGAACATACCCCGACTCAAGAAGCTCACTCAACCATCTATTCTCTGTTATTTCTAATTTAAAACAAATTTACAAGTAATATACTAAACAACATTACCATAGACTGATTTAAAATTTTTTTTTTCTCAACTTGAAAATAACTAATTTTATTTTAATAATTAAACAGATAAAGCTATTATCCATTAATATATGGATAAATGTTAAATTAATTGGTCACTTAAGTAATAATTTTATCTGAAAATTTGAATTTAAATAATTGCGACATATAAATAGTTCATGGATCTCCTAATTTTTTTCCACATGAATTATTGCACAAGGTAATAACCTGTTGAACAATGATAAATAATTTAAAAATATAAAAAGTATATAATAATTGGTAATTATACAAAAAGTATATTACAATCAGTATCCAATCAAGTTATTAATAGCCCCTGAAATTTGTGCTACATTCAATACATAAATATTAAGTAATAACGTGCACTTCATACAATTACAAAACTAAAGTTTTGTTTGATAAATATTTACCAATTCGAGAATGAGATTCTTCAATTCTATTCTCTGTTATTTTCATTTTAGACCAATTTAAGAATAGTATGGTAAACAAAAGCACAGAAGCATAATTTTTGACTGATAACTCTTACCAAGTTTTTTCTTTTGTCAAAATTTCCTTCCTTTTGCTTAGCTTGTATCGATGTAAAATTTTCTTCAGCTATCCCGGATCTTTGATAAACAATATCAACACAGGTCTAAATATTAAAGCATGACAATGTTATGTATAAATTGTTATTAAAGGTCGAGAGAAGTTTGTTCTTTACCTAAATTCTTGCACAAAGTAATAGCGTCTCGAACTAAATATAACATAATAAATAAATAATTAAATTAATAATAATTCATGCAACTTGTGTAGTTTTTTATTCAAAAAATGAGTTCTCAATTACTTGTTGTACGATTAAAAAATAATATTCTTATGTGATAGCATTTCACAACTTTCATGCGTCAAAGTTTATTGTCTATAAAGTTTTTCCTCCTCTTCGACAGGGTGAGTCTGACAACAATTTGTTTTTGACATTATGAGCGAGAAATATATAACAATAATACAATCTGAATCAGTAGAGTATTATATAAAAATATTCAGAATCAACGGATTGGCATATAAATTGTTATATAAATTCTTATTTTTACTCTAGTCAAGAGTTGCAGAAAGTAATAACTTGTCAAACTAATACAAAATAGTCTGTAAAATGGTAAAAATGTATAATATAATATGAATAAACAAATTTAAAATAAGAGTACATCAAATTTCAAAAGTTTAAAAAACTCATTCACACACACATCTATACGAATTTCGCACATAATTTATTTTGAGTACTCTCATTTCTATGTTACACAATAGATAGTCATCGATAACTACAAAAAAAAATATATTATACTTAGTATAATGAAGAGAAAATTATCAAATTGGTCCCGTATGTGGGACCAATTGGCCAAAAAAAACCATCTGTCTCCGGCGGACCAAAAAACCCCACATCTCCCCCCTACTTTAGCCAATTTAGTCCTCCGTCGCCGGTCGGAGTATTTTCCGGCCACTGGAGCTGACGTGGACGACACGTGGCAAAAAAATATAAAAACATGAATAATATAAAAAAATCTAAAAAAAATTAAAACATCCGGAATATTAAAAAACCTAAATTTAAAAAAATTTAAAAAAAATAAAAAATTTAAAATCTAATTTTTTTTAAAAAATATAAAAACCTAAATAAAATAAAAATATTTAAAAAAATTTAAAAAATCTAAAAAAATTTAAAGAATTTGAAAATTTATAGAAAAATTTTTAATAAATTAGAACCATAGGTAATTATTTTTAATTCTGAAATATTAATATTAATATATTAGAATTTTTTATTTTATTTTTAATTTTATAATTCTGAAAAGATTTTTTTCAGATAAAAAATATTTTTAATTCAAAAGATTAATTTTATAACTCTGAAAAAAAATCTTTTTAATCTCTGAAAAAAAATTATATTTTTTTTTTAATTTTAAAATTCTGAAAAAAATCTTTTAATTCTGAAAAAAAAATGAGAAAATTATTGAAAAAATTATATTTTTTTTAATTTTATAATTCTGAAAAAAAATCTTTTTAATTCTGAAAAAGAATATTTTTTTAAATTTTTTAAATTTTTTTATAGATTTTTAAATTTTTTTAAATTTAGGTTTTTTAATATTCCAGATTTTTTAATTTTTTTAGATTTTTTATATTATTTAGGTTCTTATATTTTTTTGCCATGTGTCAGCCACGTGTCGTCCACGTCAGTTCCGGTGGCTGGAAAATACTCCGGCCGGCAACAGAGGACTAAATTGGCTAAAGTAGGGGGGAGATGTGGGGTTTTTTGGTCTGCCGGAGACAGATGAGTTTTTTTTGCCAATTGGTCCCACATACGTGACCAATTTGATAATTTTCTCGTATAATGAAGTTACTAATAGTGAATAAAACTCATGTTACATTAGACAAAAAAGTTGAGCTCAAAATTTAGAAAAACAATAGAACTAAACAAAATTTGATGGTAAATGTTAACTTAATCGGTCGCTTTTAATAGAAATTATAATTCAAAAGATATAATAAATTATGATCAATTAAATAGAAAATAGATAAAAAAATGCTTGATGACGTGGACCTCTCAATTTTGAAATATTTCTATTCCCTATCATTTATAGTTAATGAGAATTAAAAGACATATTATTTACATTCATACATCTATACTTTTATTAGAAGAGAGTTGGGAAATGTGCCATCTCTTTAATATTTTTTTTTTTAAAGTATAGCTTATATATAGAGATGTCTTCTCAAAATTTCAGAAATATAAAAAGAAAATCTGAATATATATTGTGGGAGTTTTATTCCGCAACTTACACTCATCTACCAATAATTTTTTTCTAACTTAAAATTCTAAATATTTATAATTTTTTATATCAAGTTCAGTATTAATGAAAAATATATCAAATTAATTTTCATTTCACGACATTCAATTAGACATTCATATTGAATATAATTATTGACAGATTGCACAAAAATTTTATATTAAAAAAATATGAATATTTTTCCAGTAAAATAAACTATTACAGAATAAAAATAAATTTATTCACTTCTAAGAAATTAGATTTAAGATTCATATTGTCTACATAAAAATTGGAATTTATTTAATTTTAATAACTAAAAATACTAAAACACACCTTGCAAACACACATATATTAGGACTTAGTCACATATTACTTTCGTCCCGAAATTTATTCCTACCTCTTCTTTTCGTTATGTAACCCAAATTTATTCATATAATAGACACTAATTAACTTAACATTACGCTAATGTGAGACTTTTCTCCAATTACATCACACTTCATGATACATTCAATAATTTTTATCAAGATCCGTATCGAAAACCCTCAAGAACAAATTTGGGGATAGATAGAATATTTTTTAAGTAAAAGAAGGTTCTGTCTGTTGCATCGCACGAGCGAACATCTAGTTTAAGATTAAAGTAAAGATGTCTTGACAAATGTCGAAAAAGTAAGAATGGGATAACAAGCTAAATAATCATTTTTAATATATATTACCTACTATTTAGGACTCTGTTTGTATAATTATTTATATAAAGGATATGACTCTGTAAAAAAAATATCATATGTGTATGCTGAGGTGGACAACCTAAGAAGCTCCGATGAATATGGTGAAAGTTGCAAAATTTGAACTTTTCTTTTAATATATAATATAGATTAGTTACATAAATCTTTTTTTTTTAAAATAAAAAAAATTAGTTACATAAATCTTTAACAAAGAAAATAATTATAAAACTGACTCATTGGATACTTGTAATTAATAGTAAGATTACCCGAAGCAATTATTCAGTACCTGACGTCTCAGCTTCCAGTGAAGTATATTGCATTTAGATACTTGTAAGTAGCAGGTTGGTTACTTGATATATTTCATTTGAATATTAACTTAAGTCGTGATTCTTGAGATGATTTTAATATTAAGATACTTTTATAATAATTTGTAAAATGTATTAAATAGTATAATTTATCCTTAGCCTAATTGGCATCAAATGGCCCATATGTATTAAATACTAAAGTTACATATTAAATATTGAAAGTTGTAATATAAATGAATTTTGCCGGTGTTAAAAGAAATTAAAAGGAGTTATAATTAGAAGTTAACTTCATGATAAAAATACAATGAAGAAAAATAACTGAGACAAAAATAGGAAAAAGATGTGTATTCTCATTAATAATACTCCTATATAGAGAGAGATTATAATGTAGCAGGCTTAATCTTACTCTAAGCCCATAACTTACAGACTAAGACACATTAAAGCATTACTCTTTTAGCACCCCCGTTGTGCCTAGTCTATTAGCGCATGCCATGTTCCCGTTAAAACCTCATCAAGCAAAAATCTAGTGGAAAAAGTATCTTGATCGGTAGGAAAAAGAGTACAGTATCTAGAGACATCAAGTTTAGACTCCCCCCCTTCAGCCTGTCATTTCATATGATTGTTACATTGACCATAGCTCTCTAAGGTGATCATTTCATCGATTCCTAAATTGATACATCTTGTTACTTCGTTAAAAATCTTTCCAAGTGATAAAAATATTGTGGGAAAAATAATCCTTGGAAGGAAAAGAGTATAACATACGATGTGAATGTAAGACTCCCCCTCAAGTCTATATTTCCTCCTGATTTGTACATCAATCAAGTAGTCGTTGCCACGTTAAAAACTTCGTCAAGTAACAAGACCCAATGGGAGAAAATGAACCTTGGTCAAAGAAAAGAGTACAACATATGTGATTAAGTTTCTTTATAAATTATGATTTTCTTGTGATCTTTGCATCGATCTTGGAAGTTTGGAAAACTCTACAGCTCCCATAATGCTTACTTTCATATACCGTCGCTTTGTTAAAAACCTTGTAAACCAGTGGAAAAATGAACCTCGTTCTAAGAAAAGAGTGCAACCTATGTGATTATGTTCCCTTATATCTAACATATTTCCCGTTACGATCCTTTCATCAATCAACCTATGTGAGTATGTTCCCTTAGATATCACATATTTCTCGTTATGATCCTTCCATCAATCAAGAGAATTTACAAGTTATATTATGTTCATAAATGTAAGTATGCTCACCAGCGGTAGAATGACAGTTCTTGATCATGTACACTCACAGACCGATTCACGCAAAGAAATAATTTTGTCGTGCTTCGAGAAGGTAGCCAAAAAGGGGTTTGCTTAGTCGATTTCCAAGATATCAGCATATTTTACCAATACATTCTTTGTGGTAGTTGCTCCGGCACCAGCATTTACTTTAGCATTTGCCTTTTCGAAAGCAGCTTTCTTTGCCTACTTACAGGGAAAGCGTAGTCCTAAGTCAATACTTTCTTTCAAGTATCAGAAGATATTCTTGATACCATTCCGTTGATGTTGCGTCAATGCTAGACTCAATCTAGTCAGCAAATTAACTGAGAAGTGATATTAGGTCGTGTACATTGAACCAAGTATAATAATGCACTATTGCATTCAAATAGGGAAATTCAGCTCCCAAAGCTCTTTGTCGCTTTCTTTTAGAAAAAATAGATCTTTTCTTGGCATACACACATTCGACCTATCATGGGAGTGCTAGTCAGGTGTACCTTATTCATGTTAAAGTGCGTAAGAATCTTCTAGACATAGGCAGACCGGTGGATAAGAATTCCACAAACTCAATGTTCTATGTCAATGCCTCGACATAATCGAGTTTTCCTAATATCTTTCATCTCAAACTTAGATATCCGGTATCCGGTGGTTTCTCTTATTTCATCAGAGTATCGATTATGTTCATGTCATTGTCATACACTTTAATGATCATGAATCATGAACTGGTTTTCTTTGTGAATACGTATAGACACAGTTCACCATTCTTATATCCTTTCCTAATCAAGTAGTCACTTATACGGTTGTACCTCATCCATGCTTCAAAATCGTAAAGATGAGCATCTCAATCTAATTGTAAATACACTCCGTGCTCTAGAGTCACTTGATTTAGATAATGAAATGCCATCGAGCACTTTCTTATAAATTTCCATATCTAGATCCCGACAATAACCACTTTCATTAGCTGCATTTCCAATCCCTAGGAAATTACCTGGCTAATCAAACAGCGGAACATATATATGGGAGTACATTCCCTCGTAATTATTTCCAGGGAATTGTGAGAAGTATTACTTCGTGAACCTTATACGTTAGGACTCTGTTATTCTCACTATGCTTTACAGCAGGCGCTCATTTATGTCCAATAGGCTTTACAGTTGGTTAGGGCACTACCTACACCAAATACCTGTCACTTTGTCACAAAATCTAGTTCTATCTGGAATGTTTCACTTGCAGGACAATCAGATCTATGTTGTTTTTGTTAAACTGAGCAAGGTTCGACATCATCGTACTTTATGATTCATGATATGTCATCAAAGTGGATGGTTGATCAGGCCACACTCTCATAATTTCATCAAGATTCTTGATTTTCTGAATCATATCTTCAGGGCGTCCCCCTCGTCATGACTCATGGACATAGTAAAATCAAGCATGATCTCCTAAAACGAGTTCATTGATGGTTAACATGTAAATTTGTGCCATAGTCTACCTCTTATTTGGGTGAGTATTTAGTCGAACCATAAGGCTTCCACCCCTTTGTTTGTAAGGAGCCCCGACCTCAACCACACCTCCACTAAGTGCGGTTGCATCACCCGGTTCATTGGTGATGTGCCCCTTATAGGGGACTTCTAACCTTACAGGCCATTTGAAGTTATAATGTGAGATCTTGTCACTTTACGATATAAGTAAACGCACCAGGCATCGAGTATGCTACGTTCTGAAGATCGAGTATTCTATGTTTCTTGGTAACATTGTGAAGTTCGAGGATCATAATGAGACAAAGTGAGGCGACACAACGATAGTTCCTATCGTCCTCCGAGAAATTATGTTTTGTCCCCCCCCCCCCCCCCAATGACGAGAAGGTTGTCTCATCAAAGTGATAATCCGCAAATCATGCGGTAAAGAGATCACCTGTGAAGGTTCTAAATAGTGGATAAACATTCGTGATTCTTTATCCAACATGAATACCAAATCATTTTTTAAAGACTAATGTGTTGTGGGAGTGCAGAAGGCATATAAAATGCGTAACCAAATATGCGCAATTGTCATTCAAGTTCATCTGGATCCAAAGTACGAAAATCAAGCTTATCCAGTCACCAACTAGTACACATAAACTAATTGTTTGCAAATAGTCTAAGAATGAAAGAATTAAGTATAGTTGCATGCACTATTGCATAATTCCAGGGAAAATATGCAAATTGTGGACATAACCAATGACATAATCACCGTACATATTCTTTTGACTGTGATTTATGTGAGACTGTTTGCATATGCACATACCACGAGATGTTATACATTGATCTCTATCATGCAATAAACATCAAGAATCCCTGAGAACTCCTTGGCGGCATCCTCCAACATATTAAAGTGATTAAAAATGGTCGATTCCTTGATGAGAACACATAAGTATCTCATAAGTTCATTTTGCTTCCATGCCTTCAACACTTCAGCTGCTGGCTGTCTTTCTATCGGGAGTTTGGCTTCTGTAGGCTTCTGCACATTGTTCCTCCAAGGAAAGTTAGGATTATGGAACTTGGGACGAGAACCAGAAACCCTATATCCTTTGGCTCCTTGACCAAGCCCGGGTCCGACTAGTTTTTTGATTGCTGATGCAACACTGTAGTCTAAAATGGCTTCCATCTTCTTTTCCTTCTCCAATCGCCATCTCCTACCAGCCTCTCGCGTCTCTTCCCCCTTTTGGGTTTTGGCATTATCAAGATCAGATACCTTGCCGTGAATATCTTGAAGAATATTCAATGAATCGGCCTGACTGTTCTTTAGATCTGTGATGCAGTCCACGAGACTCGCAACCACTGCTATTAGTTCATCGATCTTTTGATCACGAGCAGTTAGTTTTAATCAAGTGAACTCGAGGACGGCTACTGTCTTGGCCTCCGTGACTCGCAGCTTTTCTTATTCTTGCTTCAGGATGCGCTCTTGATGTTGCTTCAATTCGTTAAGGGCTTGCCATAATGCATTGGGCATGAGGCGGAAAGACTCTTGCACATCCAGTATGGAACTTTGCAGCTTCAAAAGTTCGTCCTGAGCAGTTTCTCTCATCCATTGAATCTCCTTACCTACGCCGTACAGGGCACTGACATCATCATGTAAGAAGACAGTTTGGCGACCAATTTGTTGTAGCTGTTCGATGCGGGATTCTGTACGAGGAGAGTTGGGGTGAGTGATCTTGGAAACATATGGCTCTCCAAGCTGTTTAAGTATGACATTGTGACGAGGCCTTTGAGGTTCGTCATCATCTAGAAAGTCCTCTTGTTATCCAGATAGGGATCCTGTAGGGAAACAGAGGTGACTGATTCCTCTTGTCTCTGAGTGGTTTCTGCAGCCTGGGGTACAGGAAGGATTGGGTCCTCCTGTTGGCTCTCGGTGACTGCCTATTCCTTAGGAGGGACTAAATCCTCATGTTGGATGGTGCGGGTTTCATCTGTTCTAGTTGGAGGGACTGATTCCTCCTGTCTGGGAGCTGATGTTGGTGGTTCAACAGAAGTCCCTTGGCCATCAGCGGCCTTCGATTGAGCAAAATCGTTTTCACGAGTCTCCCTCAACTCATCCTTAGACCTACCTGTTGGTTATCATCAACTCCGTCTAAATCGGGATCTGAGTGATGGCTGGGGCTTCGTGGCTTGTCGGCAGAATGTGACTTCCCTTTCATTCGGGTCTTTTCTTTTGCCATAAAGTAAGAGGTGGTCAGTTCATAGCCAAGGGATCATCCCATATTATAAAGACTTCGACATTCTTGGTGTCTATGACTTCCAGAATGAACAGCTATTCCTCTTTCCAATCTTCCCAATTGTATAAGGAGTCGTATGGGGCGACCCTGTATGATTTACACATGTTGAAGCGATCAAATGCTTCTTCAGTCTAAACCTGGATGACAGTGTTATTGATGATGTCTGTGGGGGAGGGACTCCGAACAGTAGAGGGTCTTTTTAGAAGCGATCCTGTATAAGGAGTCGTATGGGCGACCCTGTATGATTTACACATGTTGAAGCGATCAAATGCTTCTTCAGTTTGGATCCTCGATAGGTAAGGGAGCCTTTTTAGAAGCAGGATCCCTGACAGGGTGGGATACCCTATTGGGAGAGGGATTCCTTACAGGGGTAGGGGCCCTGTTTGGAGTGGTGATTGTTGGCTTTGAAAGGGTAGCCGATTCACCTGTGCCTTCCAATTTGACAAATGTCTGGTCATCCATCATAGCAATCACAGGCTTAGGATCTACCGTGGGAGCAGCCATAGTTTCTTCCATTGGGTTGCGCCCTGTGGGATAGCTACTGCGGCAGGTGCAGTAGGTGGAACTGCCTCAGTGGCTACTGTAGCCACCAGGGTTGCTGTAGGAATAGGTTCCCTCTTCGAAGACATCTTTGTCTTCTACTTCTTATTTCCTTTCTCGACAGCTGTAGGAGAGCTGCTATCCTAAACATGTCTTTTCTTGCTGACAGCCTTATTATTGATGTCAACGGATTTAGATTTGGTCAGGTGATCAGCGACGTCTTGGGATCACGCGATGTCGGGAGTGAGAATGGGTTTGGCCTATTGGTGAGAATTGGCCTTGTTTAAGACAGTTGGTTTGAGCCACCGAGAAACTTCCCATTGAGGATCTTTTTGGCATTTGGTGACTGCTATATGCCACAGCTAGTCAAGATATAATTCAGAATTAGTCAAAAGATCCTAGTATATTTCGGTTACGACGCCTCCTCCGGAAGCCGATTCAAAATGATCTGGCACCAGTTAACCTTCTGTCCGGACGTGATGGCCACCATCATCCGAAATCTTAACCTTGTGCACATTTTGAACACTCCACTCTGATTTTCAACAACTCTGCAGCAAAAGTCATGCAGGTACAAATAAGGCAGAGTAAACTTCTTCTTATAACAGGAGAGATGAACTTGTGAAGGGTGAGAGTTCCCAGTGAACATATTCCAATAGGCCTTCAGTTCTTCATCATACCCAAATGGTTCTAGTTCCTCCAACGTCAAACCATCGGAGGGTATCTTATACAGACGCTCGAGGAGTTCCCAGTTAACGGAGATCTCCTTCTCTTGTACAGTGCTGAAGATAGCAATGCCGTCAAAACCTTTCTAGTCCGACGCAAACAAAAGCTCAGCGTCAAGATAAAATTCCTCTACGATTTTCTCATCGTAGTTTTCAGGATGCAGACTACCCAAATAGTAGTGACTAGTTTGCTTCACAATGGAGATGACTAAGTTCATCTCAACCATGTCTTCATCTTCTGAAATGATACGCTCTTGCAGAACTGAGCAAGCAAATATTTACCCGTCAATGATCATGTCCTTATTCTTCACTGAAAGAAATGAAGTCTAGGAAGAAGACATATTCGCAGAAGTGTATAAAAAGTAGGTTAGAAAGCTTTGAAGGTATATAGGTTGTATGTTGTAGGCTCGATAATTATGTAGAAAGTGTATAGAGTCTGGGGATTACCATATTGGCCCTTTTATAGTGTTCAGGGAAGCTAGTTTATAGTGAACAGTCAGATTTAAGGAATGGGAACCGTCTTTGAATGAACGTATATGATGGATTAAGATGTAACTGGTATGTTTAATATGTCAGTTTTTGAAATTAATGATCGGTCCCACTTCTGACACAATTTGACTTCCACTATTGCACGATACTGCAGTTTGAATTTTGAAATCACAGCTTTTAAGGCATTAAAGTCCAAGTGTATCTACAGTATTGAGAGATAAATCGTTTTAAATTCAGACAATG